>JAJLUB010000010.1:0-47594 GCA_030564085.1 Nakaseomyces uthaithaninus
AGCGCGTGGCCGAGGCGCTGTGTGAGGGCACGTGCGAGGGGCTGGGCCGCGGCGGCGAGCCACGCCCGCAGCGCGCGGCCGGACGCCGTCTCGAGGTACAGCGCGAGGAACTTCGCGGCGAGGTTGCAGACGGCGTACGCGACGACGTTGCAGACGATGCGCTGCGTCTCGAGGGCGCGGTCGACCTGGCCGAGCGCGCCCAGCACGGGGCTCTCGTACGGCCCGTGGTGCGTGTCGGCACTGGTGGCTGTAGTTGTGGGGGTGGTGGGGATGGGGGCGGCTGCACGGCTAGAAGTCGGTGGTGTAGCGGTGGAGGTAGTGGCTGTGCCACTGCCACTGCCACTGCCAGCGGCACTACCAGCGGCAGTACCGCTGGCATGGGTTTGGGCTTGGGCCGGGTGTTTGTCGGCGGTGCGCTGTGATCTGTACTGGGGCGTGTCTCTGACGACGCGCTCGCGCAGCGCCAGGAACTGCTCCCGGGACAGCCGCACTGGTGTGAAATCGTTCCTCGACATTGGAGTGCTTGTGCTTGTGGGGGATTGCCTCTTTATGTGGTTGCGATGGGTCTCTGCCCGCCCACCGGCCTGAAATCGCTGTTCCAGACGGGCAGGGGCAAAGGAAAAAAATCAAGAAAATAAGAAAGGAAAAAAAAAATGGAAAAATTGGTGTATAAAGGAATGCTGGAAGAGGGGGGGCGGAGGGGGGGGGATTGAAGGGAAGCTCTGTAGGGCATTAGCGGAGCTGACGGAAAGAGAACGCAGACGGTTGAAAGCCAGGAGCTATTGGTAGAGCTTGGGGATTTGTTGCAATTGGCGCGCTACGGGAGGGGTTGTTGGCTTTCTTAGGTTTGCGAGGCGTGGGTGAGTTTTCTGATGGGACTGGTCTCGATACTCTGTTGTTCTGGGATAAACGAAAAAGACACGCGGATGATACACACGAAGGAAGGGGTTACAGCGGGGCGGACGGGCCAGCGGGCCGTGGGCCTTGGCAGCGGCGGCGGACGGACGCCGTCGCGCACCGACCAGGGCGCGGTGCAGGGCGCGGCACAGGGTGCGGCGCATCGAGCCACGGAGGTGAATGGAAGTGGGTTGTTGCGGAGTGGTGACGGTAAGAAAGGTGGTGTGGACGGCGAGAGGAGGCAGGTCGTTTTGGGCGACCGCGAGGAGTCCGTGGGGCTTTCGCGGTCGTCCTCGGATAGCGAGCAGCCCGGCGTGCTGAATGGGAAGTGGTGCATTGGTGGCGACGACGACAAGGGCAGCGAGGACCACGCGATGGGCGATGGAAAGGACGGGAACGCCGCAGTGAACGAGAGCAGTTCTGAGCTGGAGCGCAGCACGCAGCCGTCGAGCGAGGTCGGGTACACAGGCGCGCTCAGCCAGGCAGACGTGGTCGCAGGTGTTGAAGAGCATGACGTGGACATGGACCAGGATATGGTTCCGCCATATGAGGAGTCGTACGTGGACTTGACGACGTTGCAGCCGAACCAATACCACGCGCCGGGCTATACCACACTGCTGGAGCCGCAGAGCCGACAGTTTACAGGTAAGAAGTGTTTGATTCTGGATCTGGATGAGACACTAGTACATTCTTCTTTCAAATATTTGAGGACGGCGGATTTTGTCCTTCCAGTGGATATTGATGATCAGATTCACAATGTATACGTTATCAAGAGACCAGGAGTTGATGAATTTTTGAAACGTGTAGGGGAAATCTTTGAAGTCGTGGTGTTTACAGCCAGTGTGTCTAGATACGGTGATCCGCTTCTTGATATTTTGGACAAACACAAATCTATACACCATAGACTTTTCAGAGAGGCATGCTACAACTACGAGGGGAACTATATCAAAAATCTATCGCAAATAGGGAGACCGTTGTCTGAGATCATCATACTCGACAATTCCCCGGCATCATATATATTTCACCCGCAGCATGCAATCCCTATATCGTCTTGGTTTTCTGATACACACGATAACGAACTAATCGATATACTCCCTATGTTAGAGGACTTGGCAAAGAGCTCTGTGTTGGACGTTGGTAAGGTTTTAGATGTGACAATATGAACTTAACAATAATAAAAATAAAAAAAAATTTTTTTTGAAAATGCTTATGGGTACAAGGGTGCTCCTGCCATTCAAACATGGTAACTTTGTTTGGTGACACTGATACGCTATTATTATTCAGACAGATGGCGAAATTCTTCTGTTAGCCACTGAGGTCGCTGCAGTTAACATCAGAATAATTCAAAGGAAAATGTCTTTCAGTGTAATTTGATCGACAATCAAGAACCCTTTGATACCTTTCATTTTCTACTGATCACATATTGAATTTTTTTTTTCTCTATTTCTGCATGTTCTTGGAATCATCGTAAGGTTTCTTATAGAACGTTATTCTTTGATAGATATTGCTACATTTTGTCACTTTGTTAAAAAGGAAGCTGGTTCTCCTTTTCCAGTGTGATAATAATGACTTTTTTCTTCTTCACTCAACAGCCTTTTTTTTAAATGTTAGGTTATAATTATTTCTTGTGTAATATCAGATATAAAAGGTGATAATTGATATTCAATTTCAATTGTATTAATTTTTACTACTTAAGAACAGAAAGAATTGTTATGTTAGTTTATTTCACTAAATGTTTTTTATTTGTGTTGGAAAAGGGACGTACTATTGCTGAGTTGAAATTTGATGCAAAGAAATTATATTATTAGAGTCTTATATATAGTCTATTCTATCAAATTGAAAATTTGGTACTTGAGAGGTTGAGCGTAACTGGAAGGCAGATTTAATTAGGAAAAAAGGGATGCAGTGACTGTTAATGTTTGTGTCTATCTCAGAGGTCCAGGTTTATTTAATTCTAATTATCTGTGACATTAGGTGGTAATCTCATGTTTTCCACAATCGGTACCCCAATTCTTTCTATAACATCTTTTGCCCACAAAACGTCTAAGTGAGAATACTCATTGATGTACCATATTTTATAAATGTCTCTTGATTCATAATTTATAAAGTGGTTTATCAATCGTTCCCCATCTACCAGTCTATCTTGCTTTGGAGCAAAAATCATTATATGTGGGAAGTCCTTTGCAGTGTTTCGTGTCTCATTCAAGTGATTGGGTACGCTTTTTAAATTTAAAGAAGACCCACTATCAGCAGGAGACTCTTTTACTGGAAACCATCTTTTGGTGTCAGGGAAGAGCTTATGTGCACCATTCTTGAATCCAACCACATTTCTATTCGGGGTTAACCACCATTGCATAAGTTTCACCGATATGTAAACCGGCGAAAAAAGAAAGTTACGGTCTCTTAGTTTGGGATCCCACAACTTATCATTCCAATCAAACATATAGTTGAACATTATATAAGAGAAAAAAGAGAATGGTTTCGAACCCGCCATCAATCTTCTCATTCTCATCATAAATGGAATAAAGGACTTCTGGCCAAACACCCAAGGGTTATCAATAGTTGCAGCCATGAACTTAACAAACATCTTCTCGTCCAATAGAGGTCCAGGGTAAATTGCAGGTGCCAACGCAATAAAGTTGTCTAGTTTATCAACTAGATTGAATTTCTCAGGTTCCTCATACAACTCCGGACCATTAATCAATCCTAGAAAACTTTGGGTTGTGCCCTGAGAGTGACCAATCAAGGTGAGCTTCTCAAAGCCAGTGATTCCCAAAACTTCCTCAATTAGTGCACGCAAGTCATACTTTACAAACTCTTTGATGTCCCAATCCCATTCAGCGTGCCAGTTCGGTTTGTTCAGTTTTTTCTTGTTCCATTCTGGATTCAGACCACATCTGTTGTTACCTAGCCACACATCAAAACCAGCCTGGTGCATAAAGTAGGCCAATGATGCTCTACCTGTGGAAGCGTAAGCTCCACAGCTTTGCAAAAGTCCATGAATCATTAGCACAGGGTATCGTTTTACGTCCTCCATTCCCGGTTCGTTGTGTTTCATATGCAACAGATCTAAGATAAACCCATCCTTTGTTTCAACTCTTATCTTCTCAATCTCGATATTGTATTGGCTGTAATAGTATTCAAGGTTCGGAACCAAGGACAAGTCTTCTGCCAAAGTCTCGCTATCGAAGGGATTATCACTGATGTTCTTCAGGTAAAATTGCCGCGTCTCATCTTCGCCATCGAGGGTGGTGACTTCCGGTGTATTTGTAATGGTATAATCGTACTCTATATTGTTGTCGTCGTCCACTTGTATATCTAGTGGGGTAGTAGATGAAGTGGAAAACACTCTGTTATGAGACCTTTCGCGTCCGCTACTTTTGTTCCCTTTGTGCCTCTCTGGGTATATCTTGGTGTTGGAGTCTCGTACATCTCTGGGATCCTTCTTGCCAAAGATATGTCTATTGAACATATTGTGTATCAGTGAAAGGAAGAAAAGAGCAGTCATGAACCCAAATATCATCATGTCAGACACAATCTCGTGCAGGATATGCACGAAATAGCTGGTCATGACTACAGATAGATACCAATAAAAGTGAAACTCTCAAATTAAACAATTTTCTTTCTTCAAATGCGTAAACCAAATATATTTTGTTTTGTAGTAGGTAACAACCGGTTCCTGGGAAAGTGCTCTATTTCTTCTTTTCTAAACGTTTTGCTTCCTTATTTTATTGTCTTGCTGGTAAACCTGTTTGGAATATGTACTTCAGTAGCTGTGTCTACTGGTTTGGGCTGTATTTGTTAGATTTTGGTGGAACACGTCCAGCTCTTCAATGTCTGTGTTTTTGTTTTGGGCACGCCATGTGAAATATTCGGTGTTTTGCTCCGACAGTGAAAAATATGCCTTTAAATGCCAATTTTTAGAAGAACCCACCTGATGAGCTCAAAGTTGCGGACTTATGAGAGGAATTAGCACATCAATTGAAGACTTAATCTAGATTTCAGGTGATATGCAGGTACATGATTGGGTAGGGCAGGTTCCGGAGGAGTTGGGCTCTCCCGGTGAAATGCGACTGAAGGCAATGCATTATTCAAATGCTGTGGTTTTGCAGGTACGGTTGAATGGAGAGATGGACTCCACTTACGAAGTCAGCTCTGTGGGACTCAAAACTGCTAGACCAATTGCTCTTGAGGTAGACCCAGACGAGGAGGAAGACACGATGGACTACCTCGCTGATTATAAAGTTGTAACTCGACTCGGTGAGAGCGATGATCCTAAGATGCATATAGTTTGTACTCAAGTTGCTGAGTTGTATTATAAAATGCAGATAGCTGGAGAGATCAGTGCAAAGAATATGGTGATATCATTGAGTAGGAAACTTTGGCATGGGAGAGACTCTACTGACAGCGACTTCGCCATTCTTGTTTATGTTCTGCAATCTATTAAGGATATGTACGCTTCCAAGTCTTAAGGATAATGTAAATATTTAACACTACACTAATTTTTATACATGCAATGATTTCTAGGTAAGGTTTTAGTGAATTTTGAATTAGATAAATGCTAAATAATACTAATCTTAAATTCTATCATTTCGAATCATCGATAACTGCCATATCGAGCACCTGAACAGATCCAACACCTTTAGTCATTTCAACGATATCTCTATAGCTGACAGGATCTATTAACCCTAGGGCAGACCATGAATCATTAGTTTGCGAGACCTCTGGGTTGATGAAAAGTCTTTCCAATTTCGGTATCGTCTCCTGGGAGGTAGCTGTGTCATTTAGGGTAGCCTTCACCTTCATCTTAGCTCTTACGATGGGGATAATTTGCTTGTCTACAAGAAGTCTAATAGCATCAAGTGCTTGAGTCTTTGCAGGTTTGTTAATCACCGGGTTGAACTTCAGTTCCTGTAGGGCTTTATGTATCATGGTTGGTGGGTAGCGTTTCTTCGACTGTGGGTTAATACATTTTGCGCTTATGATGGTCAGCATTTCATTGTTAATTTTGTTGATCATCAGCTGTCTCTCCTTCTCTGACAACTGGATTTCACCCTTATTGAGAATTTCTTTGATAACAAGGTCGACCTCGGTGGTGCCGAATGCTTTTTGCAGATCATCCTTTGGAGCAACAAGACCCTTGGACACGTTTGTGAATACCTGGTGTATTTGTAGAACCTCATCCAGTTCCTTTTCAATACCCTTTCTATAATCCTGGACCTTATTTTGATAGCACGCCACCTCGAATCTCTTTTTAGCTTTCTTCAACTTAACTATGGACACATTCGTCAGCTTGATCTGGCCCGAAGGCTGATTAATCATAGCCATTTCTGATTGTAGGGTTATGCTGATGATAGAATATGGCTTGATCACTGGGCTACAATGGCTTTAAAACCTATTCCGCTACCACCTCATCGCAAAATTAAGCAATCTGACAATTTTTGCACTTATTTTTTTTTTCCTTCCTTACCATTTTTTCCACCTCTTACGTAACGATAATCATGTTCGCAAGACGTCATAGTGACTAAGCCCTGCAATTGAAATCGCGACTGCTTGCAAATGGGCATTCAGCTTTCTAGTTTATCAGACAGAATTGATTTTATTTTCTATACTATATACAATAAAAATATTTCAATTTATATCAGCATAAGAAATAACGAATTAATAGGAATTCTATACAAATTAATCGGCTAAATTAAGAAGCTCGTCTGGCAAGCTTGTAATATCAAAGTTTCGGAGAGATCTCTTTCATGAATTACTTTTTGCTGTGTGAGTTCTTATCTTATGTCTAGGAGATGTATCCACTTTAAAAGTGTGTTTTCTGTTTGGTTACGATACGAAAAAACGAGAACATTCGAGGAGGAATATGTGGGTACAAATAAATTGTTCATCAATAAAATATGAGGAGTTAAGAATAGATATAGTCAAACATAACAGCAAAAACGTTTATTTTTTGTTTTGTAAAATTTTAATCTTTTTTTTTATGGTTTTATGATTTTTGTTAGAAATTTTGGAAGCATAAATTTATCATCAAAGAGTTCATTAAAGGGGGATGGAGAGCAGTTTCCGAATACAAGCTTTCGATTCTGAGTATTTTAGAAGAGTTTCTATGAACATTTTTATAGCCATAGGACTAAGATATTGATCTATCTCATGTATTCGGGTGTTCAAAACAGGTAGGTTCATGGACGGTTCATTGCTTTCAATGAAATCGTTATAATGTTTCGTTGGCACGGCTTATCGGAGACATTATGTCAATTGGGATCCAAAGACAAATCTTCACTGTTGGGTGGCATTCATTGCAGCCTCTATAACCCATTTTTTCGTGAACATGTCTAGGATCGCATTGTAGTGCCCAATGACACCTAGGACGACGAAGAAGTGCCAGAGCGTGTGAGAGCAGCCAACGTAATCAACCCACCACAGAGACTTGAATGACTTGTGGTGGTTCTGGTTCTCGCACTGCAAGGACTTTTCGTGTGGGGTAGGAGATTCTCTGAAGTGTATGTGCTTTTCCTTCTTGATGATGTCCAGGTTTGTGGACAGCTCGTGTGTAGTTGGGATGGTGTGGTCGTATTGGATGTCGGTTCTCCATCTCTCAGGGATGAAGGAGCCGTAGAACACAACGCCGACCAAGTACCAGACAACGGACTTCTTGGTCACTGGGGATAACAGCCAGGTAGAGTATGAGAAGCTCGTTGTGAGACTTAGGTGAAGGAATGAGATGGCGCCCATGCTGGCCAGCAAGATGAAGAACTTGATTCTTAGGGGTCTTGCTTCGGGTCTGTCGAACTTTGGGGACCAGTTCATGAACACGCCGAAGATACCGAGAGCGGTGGATAGTGCCATGTACGAAGTCATAGCCCATGGGCATTGGTACATGGTGACGAACTCGGTCGTTAGAATAGACGCGGTGATCAAGATGGAGATACCGCTGTAATCAACGCACGCGAACTTGCAGCGCATGTGCAATAGGGACGTACCGTTGAAGGTGTGCCAGAACACAGAACTGAAGAGGCACTTGGCGGCGGCGACCAAAAAGACGTACGCGATAACTTTTGCGGCGCCTGGGATCTGCTCTGACTGGAAGATTTCGGAGTTTGGGAATTGGTAGAACATCAAGTACAGGACGTAGAACCCGCCAAGCATGTGTGTCCAGATGTTGGAGGTCTCGTTGTGCCAGCCGTACCAGTTGACGATGGACAGCAGGGACTTCCTGTGGGAGTTGTAAAATCTGTAACCGTTGATGATGCATCTGTTTTCTCTCCATGGGAATGGCAGCTCGTAGTAGTGCAGGTGTCTGGCCTGCCCGACTTCGAAAGCGGTTTCGTAGTTGTAGGAGTTGATGTATTGCTTGACGTCCAGGATCTCCTCGAGGACCTCTTCTTCCTCTTCCTCCTTTATCACCTCTGTGATGGCCTCGCTCAGGTCCTTAGCTGGGAGGTCGAGCACCACGGGAGGGAGTTTCTCCTCCATCCCGAGGTCTGCGGTGTCCGGGACCGGAGTAGCCTCTGAGGAGAAGGACGTTGCGGAGGAGGAGGACTCGTTGGAGGCGAAGGACGTCGTGGTAGGAGCCTTCGCCGGCTTAGCGAACCGCGAGGAGAACGAGGCCGTGGATGAGTTGACCAGCGTGTTCGCGTCCGAGGAGAAGGAGACCACGGAGTCGTTGACCAGCTTGGGGGCGAGCTGCGCAGGTCTCGCTCTTGGCGCCTTGCCCGCGGGGCCCGCTGGACCCGGCACGGCCGCATGTCTCGATGAGTCATCGTCGTAGTAGAACGAGCTCAACGTGTTGGACAGCATCCGAGGGTACGCCATCACGTTGCGGCCTCTCTGCTTGACGCGCTGGATGTTGTCGAGCCCCTTCTTCTTCCATTTAGTCAACGAGGGCTCCAGCGAAGGAATATGCCTCTGCGTGAGAGAATCCATAGTGTTGGTTGAGAAAATTTTTTTTCCTTTAACTTTGCTTCTCGAGGGGAGTTCTCTCAGTCCACACGTCTCTCTCTTTTTTCTTTCACCTGGCTATACTTGCAGTTCCAGGCTTGGATGTAGATGTGGATGTGAATGTGGATGTGGAGAGTCCTTAAGAAATTTTCTGGCTTGAAGGAAGTGAGGATATATATTTGGTTTTTTTTTTTTGGTTATTTTCTTGAACTTCGACATAGAATTTCTTTTTTTCTTCGCCTATTGCTTGCCGTGCTTCGATGGTGGGCTGTAACGTCCCTGCCGAGCGTACGACGGCATGATTTTCGTTTGCGTCTTCCCAGAAACCCGCACGGCCGAGTCGAGGAGCAGAAGGAGGGCGCGGGGGCACACGCGGTGGGCACACGCGGTGGGCACCGGAAGAAATCGCGCGGTCCTGGTGGGGGGGGGCGAGCGTGATTTGGGTTCTGCCATTCACTCTTCTCTGCGGTGGTGGAGAGGGGCAGTGGGGGGATGGGAGGAGAGCAGGTGCGCACAGAAGAAACGGTGCGGGGTCTCCGCGGGCTGTGCGGTGTTTTGGCTGCCCCACGTCATTCCACCAATAAGAAAATCGTAGTAATCGTAGTGGGGGGGGGCCACCCGGATCCCGTCTACACGTGCCTCCGTTAATTGTGCTGGTGCACGATAGAAGCGAGAGCGAGAGGTGGGGGGTGCACGCACTGGAAACGACACAGAGCGTACGGCAGGGGGGGGGATGCAGGAACGAGCTGCGGTGTCCGGGTTCGTTTAGGTGCGGGCGTACCAAACGAAGGGCCGTACAGGTAACACCCGTACACATTGTGGCAGC
The DNA here is from genome assembly GCA_030564085.1 of Nakaseomyces uthaithaninus. Classification (NCBI taxonomy): domain Eukaryota; kingdom Fungi; phylum Ascomycota; class Saccharomycetes; order Saccharomycetales; family Saccharomycetaceae; genus Nakaseomyces; species Nakaseomyces uthaithaninus. Next base: position 9,665 of record JAJLUB010000010.1, read on the forward strand.
GAGAGGGGCCAGGAACATGACGTGCGGGCACTTGGCAATCTCTGAGAGAGCGAGGGCCAGTGAAATGTTTGCGGGGTAAGTGGGAGGCAGTGCAGGTGGGGGGGAAGGGAGGGAAGGGAGAGAGAGAAAGGAGAACGGAGGACATTTGGTACGTGGGGATCACATGGTTTCCCAACCGCCAAGGTCTGCGTTGCCGTCGGTGAGTCGGAACACGATGTGTGGGATCATGTTGCCGAGGAGTATTTCGTCGCGGAAGTGGTCGTAGCGCGCGCGGTCGAGGTACACGGGGGTGCCGTAGCGGAACTCCTGGTCGCGCTCGCCGAACTGGTTGAGGTACGGGCCCGGGTAGAACACGCCGCGGGTGCCGTAGGTGATGTAGATGCTGTTGCTGCGCACCAGCAGGAAGAGGCCGTAGGGGCCCGCCATCGGGCACTCGGAGCGCGCGTGGTGGGTGCAGTGGCCGATCTCGAAGCCCAGGCGAGACACCAGGCGCTGCAGGTGGACCTGCCGCGAGCACATGAGGCAGACGGCGGTGTCGTGGGTGTAGCTGTCGATGAGGTCGCCAGGCGTGCCGCCGCTGTGGTACGCGGTTGTGCCTGCAGCAGCGCCTGCCGTGGTGCCTGTGAAGGCGGCGGCGCCTGCGTTGTCTGCGAGGTGCAGCTGGAAGTCTGAGAGGTTCTCGGGTAGCTCCAGCAGTTGCAGAGGGGTGAGAGTCGACAGAACATTGATGTCGTTGGCTCTCATCATCGTGATCATCAGTTGGCACTCGTTGCTGATTACGGTGCAGAGAATCTCGTCTACGGTATGTGAGATGCCGAAGTGTTTCCAGTACACAGCTAGTTCGTCATCCTCGCGCCCGTGCTGCCCTGCAAGCTGCCCGACGCCAGCATCCGTAACTTGTTGAAGCAGGTAGAGCCGTCTCAGGAAAACGGTGAGTGATTCTAGTAGCTTCCCGTGGGTTCCGTCCATGTTGTAGTGGAAGCGGTCCAGGACTCCTTTTAAGGAGTCCTCGTTGCTTCCAGAGCCGCAGCCTGTGATGTCTGGGTCCTCGACGCTCCCACTGACTAGATGTGGGTAGTGGGTTGCGAGCGTGATGACATCATATTGCATTTTAGCAGAGATGATGCTATCCATGTCCAGTGTGTCATCTACGAAGTTGAAGAGGTTGTTTATGAAATTATCCTCCAGCACTTTTCCTCTCTTACTGGAATATCTCTTCAGAAACAGGCGCATATCGTTCAAAAGCTTGCAGATGAGCTGCGTTTGACTTGGGATGGTACACAAAACATTCCAAGGGTTGTCACTTTTGGCTAGTTTGCCTCGAGTCCTAATCTCGAAGTTTGACACCGTGTACAGCAGTATTTTTGAGACCACTTGGTACACATCATCGATACAGCGCTCTGCTTCCCCGTTTCCATCCATATATAAATCGTAAAGGATATTTGCGCATTTGAAAGTAGTGGTCACTTTGTCATCGTTTTCTTCCAGGTGGCCCTCAGTTCCTTCCATTTCGATATCAGTGAGATCCACTCCGGGGTCCAACTGTGGCAATATGGAATTACAAAGTGACGCACATACTGGGCAATATATTACACCAAGTGCGTATGCGATAGGGACATTTTTGGTGGTCTGATTATGTACTGCCCTAGCTGTCTTCATGTGATGGCCTAGACATCTTATGTGTGAGCCATGGCCACATGCTCTTGCAACAGAATCAGACAATGTCACCTCTTTACCTTGCTGTACAATATCTTCTAATTTGCTTATCAAACCTATATCACAGATATTACGTTCCTGATAAGTAAAAAAAACGTACTGATCGTCATCTTTCATCATTTTGCAGAACACACAGTGCTCATTTGATGCATATACTGACTCACTTTTCACATCTAGGGATAATAGATCTTCAGCAGATGTCCCTGTGGTATTTGTGTCGGAGCTAGTACACGCAGATGATGGGCAGTTCAACTCCATAAATTTCTTTTGTTGTTTTGCTAGCTTCTTCATTATTTTTTCTTTACGTAGTTTGGCAATCTGTTTTTTTCGCTCAAACTCTTCATCTCTCACGGACTTCAGTTCCAACGATGACAAGAGCACTTCCGGTTTGAAGTTCGTAGTTTGCTCCATCAAGTAATCTCTTACATTAACATGTGCAACTTCGGAATTAAATATCCTGAAGATCTCCTTAATCTTACCGTGTGCATCTGAAAACGAATCCATCAGTAAACAAGAATAAAGAATGGCGCCAATGCTATGATCGTTACAATATTCAGTGTCAACAATAGCATATTCTCTCCAGAACAACTTTGAAAATTCATTCGTGCTGTTGACAACACATACATGGATCAAATGTAAGACACGGTTCAAAAGATTTTCATTGGTAAACTTTTTGATGTGATCCAACGAGTTTTTGATAAACATTCCAAAAGTATCAACCGATGCAATTCCATACAAATTACTGAAAGCGCTGGTTTTTACCTGATCTACAACCCTTTTAGCTGGGACAAAGGAGTTTTCATAACTTATACCATTCTTCCTGCAGATGTGCTTTCTCAGTTGCTGTTCCAATTCATACCTTTTGCTATTCGGAAGTCCTATATAGTAGGGATCGATGTCATCTTTGTACTCATCTTTTATAGAGAACAGACCAGTATCATTAATTCCTGACGGCTCTGAATAATTTGTGTACTTCTTCAATGCAATATCAAACGCGTTATGTTTGGTAATATGTTCTGGAATTGTGCTCATAATTTGAGCGTAGCTACATGTTTGAAATGCGATTGCGTGAATAATTTCTGTTTTTAATGTTTTTTCAAAACTATCAATCGAAGAACGAACAGATATAGCTTTCATATCCGTTAAAAGTTGGATTAGTAGTATTAGACTCTCGTCAACCATTGAAAGAGTCGTTTCTAGATCTGGATAATCACAAGTTGGTACACCATTCGCCCAATGTTGGAGGCCCCACTTAGAGAGATATGTTACCATAAAATCATCAGAATTCGACATGGCCATGCTAAATTGAACGTTAAAAATATCGCTGAAATAAGTAAATTCCCTCATGCTGTACTTCGTATACATACGAATTTGATGGATTATTGGCGAACCGTTACGAACCCAAAATCCAACATGGACTTGCCCAATTAATACCAATGTTGATAGGGATGACTCAGAAATAAAAAGCGCTTTTTGTTCATCTTTCATCAAGCTTTTAAAATCAATCAGATCTTTTGTATCATAAGGAAGATGTTCATATCTTCCACATCTTACCCATTGAGTGATAAATTTAAAGAAATATGCCATAGGGTTGAATAAATACTGTGTATCAATTCCAACCTGAAAATTTATAACATCTGAAATGTGATTACATATTTTTACTTTCAATAATGGCAATTTCTGGGGCGAAAGTGTCCTTAAACCACCATTATTTGCCTCAGGGCTTAAACTTTCGTTACTGTAGCTGTTTCTTGATTTTAATAGTAAAGCAAATTCATTGTCAATTATTACGTTTAGAATTTTTTGGGCTAGTCGAATTCTTTTTTCCTTGTCAAGTATCATCGATATGTTTCTAACATATCCGTCCAACATAATCAAGCATGAAGAGAAAAAGAAATAAAATGCTGAAAAATCGAAATTTTCGAATTCAACATGTTCTGAGGTTTCTCTTTTTAAAGGTAAAATTGAACTAAAAGATGCAAATGCATTCATTACTGCTTCGAATGTATCTTCCCTTTCCAACAGCAGTACTGGATTTCGATTTGTGGACATGATGCTACATAAATCCTTGAAACAAATTATAGTTCTTCTGCTTTTGATTGTTTCATGTGGTAACTTGAACCCAGAATGTAATGCAATTGAAAGATAAGGCATTAAGTCTTCTGCTTCGAAATACATCAATGTAAAAGCAAATTTTAACGTTCTTTCTATAAACCCACATCCAATAGCCATTTTTGCAAAGTTTGGTTCCAAAAATATGTTCTGAGAAAGTAAACTCATCATACAAAGTCTAAATCCTGTTGGGTCACTGGACACAGTCTTGTACAATAAAGTTAAGTAAATGTCAAAATATTGTGCCGCTGCAAGGCATCTAGAACCGTCAGATATTGAAAACACTGCATTCACAATTTTTACCAATTCTTTTTTCGACTGAGAGCATAGAATCATTACACATTCGGTTAAAATGTATTGCAGCCTTGAACCATATAAGGTATAAAAATGGGCAATAGTGTCAGGAGAATTTGCTTCCTGAATACGTTGATTATAATTCGTGAGTATCGTTGCCATATACTCATCTGTTATTGTCGGTAAAGTCCAAGTGCTAAACCATGGTTTCGATGAGTCCTGCTCATTGGAAACTAAAAATCCACCTAACAAGTTTATCTTTGAAACATAAGGATTTAAAGTGGATTTGTGTGTTTTAGTTGGTTTTGATGTTAACACGGAATTCCAGATATCCAACACGGAAAGTCTTAATATGTGTTTGAACCGAAGGCTATCTCTATCACTAAGGCACTTGTTGAGAATCCAATTGATAATATTTTCTATCATTAGCTGTTTGAAAATTTCAATTGAGCTACAAATTGATACTTTAACATTTATGTTCTCAAATTCCAATGCAATTCTTTTGATCTTATCTAGATTTGTAGATTCAACAATAACTGCAAAAGAATTTTCTTCCAGAAGTGTGTCGACGATGCTAATTGCATATTCAGTGGGCTGTTTTAATATACGTGATATATGTGATGCCAAGTCCATATAGTGCATCGTACAATCTTCATTATTAATTGTGATAGCCCATTTTTCATAACTATTATTATTGCTACTATTAGTTTCACTTGAAATGCTATTGGGTGATTGAGCTAATGGTGTTTGCATCGAAGATGATTGAATGTTGTCTCTCATGTATTGATTTTTTTCTTTATAGGTACTAGTCATAATGCTATGTTCTCTCAATGGAAAATTGTCTAATTTGGACTCTTTAAATGATAGGGAATATTCAATCAGATAATCGTTTAATGTATTCAGTGTCGTTAATAAATATAAATCCCTTCCGGACAGGTTGACTTCATATTTAGTTCCTTCTGAACTTCCCTGCTTGCAGTTGTAGGCCATAGCAGGTTCTTTGAAAATTGCTGGGTCACCACAATGACATATCTTACCTTCAGCTCGAGTTACAGTCCTAGCCGTATACGTATGTCCTTCATGCAGAGAAACGTCAAAACAGTGCTCACATAGCTCATACACTGGATTAATCGTACATGTGAAGCAATAGTAGACCGTCTCTGGAGGATAGCACACTCTATTACAAACGCTCCCGTCATGTTTATGCGCATCCTCTGGGTTTGGAACATGTACAAACTGTGACTTCCAAAGATCATTAGATAAGATCTTACTCAGCTTACCGGATTCCCAGTCATAACTCTTGAACACTGACACTAGGTCATCCCACGGTACATTACCTGAATCATTCTGCGAACACAACTCAATTGCTTTCCACAAGACAAATTCCACGACACTATCATGTCTGCTTTCACACAGCAATGGAAGACACTCTAAAAAGGATTGTAAACTGTCTATTACTGGTGCACTGTTCATGTCTTTTAGTGAGGAATTATAGTTATTCTCACGTTTGATATTGTGTAAGTCTTGCGAAGATAAAACGGTGAAATCTTGTCCAATTTTTTTATCAGTAATTTGTACTAAATTTCAAGAAACTGCAACTATCAAAGATGAATACTGATGGTTCGTAAATGCTGTGGTCTTCTCGTCAAAGTAAGTTGATCATTAATGAAATCATGTGTAAATCTCATATACACACAATTTTGAAAATTGACATCTCTCTATTGACGGTTTTCGCCAACGATGGCCGCTCCTACCATACACGCCACTGAACTTTCAGTTCAAGACGGGATGGCTCAGCAGAACAAAAGTCAAGGACACGATTCTAAAAGGCATATACGATAGCATTTCCTATTAGGAACGATGTTTGTACTCATTGCAACATAACATTCTGTTTTGTTTTACATCACTTGTGAATTCAATTCCTTACCAATACCTTGCAGTCTTCACATGCATAGTCACGTGTTATATATATGTAAATATCTTGCTGGACAAGTATCATCAACATGAACTAAGTAGCACGGGAAAGAGGGATTTATAGTAACAGCTCGTAATTAACAGTAAAAAAAACAGTCATTACATTTAATTTGCTCTTCTTTTTTCAATATTTTAATCACATCGCGATGACATTAAGTACTCTTGTTTTATTTATAGTTTTGGTGATAAAAGGGTAATCAATGAGCTTATACAAATCTCCAATAACAATAAATCAGATAGTATTCAGTAAATATTGACATTAGCATAAAACCTCACAATCATGTACCTGTTCTATTCGATTGGTGTTCAGCAAAATCGTATCAAGGCAATAATAAATAAATGACGGCCTAGAAAGTACAAAATTCCTATCCATTGTTGAGTTTCGTAGTTCGACAACTGTTTTTGTTTCCTTTGAATAATGCACTAATAACGCAATATCCCAAACACATGAGCAAATAGTTGCTAACGGATCGAATGAAAATACTGGAGTTGACAACTCTGTATCGATTTAATTCAACGAGAACTTTAATAGTGAACTAAACTCCATCTCAAACACCATTGAAGGAATTGTACACTGCTGTAATGATTCAATTACAAAATTTTGAGTAGAAAAGTTTTAGAGACATGAACATTTGGTTGGTGAATTTCAATTTGAATATAAATAATCAATAGTCATATTATGAAAACAATCGGGCCGTAACAATATTTTTCACAGGAAGACGTAATCGATTCTTTTTATTATTTTCATTGGCAGTTAAACAATCATTTCCTTACTTAAATGAAATTTTTTTTTCATGAATAATCAAAACGTTTCAACAAAACCGTTTTGCTTATATCTACGATTGCAGCCGCGAACAACTACTCTAAAGAATAAAACAAGCCATCGCTTCTTCTTAAACTTTATCCAATAGCAAGTGATCCAGACTGTTCAGTCATGTACTAATTTAGTAATTCAAACTACATGTATATTAGGAATTTAGCCCATCTATGTTTTTACTTTGCCGCACTATTATCCTTAGCTCTCAAGAAGCCTGACAAGAACAAATTTACCAAAACATATTTAGAAAACCTAACAACCGACAGGCAATAAGACAGAATAGGCAACAATGTTTCTGAGCATTTATAACTCATAAAAACTGATACTGTTATATATGTTGGAGCTCCATCTTAAAGTAATACTAACGAAGTTGCAATATTTTGTTTTAATTGCTAGATTCGAAACATTCTTTATAATATAGATAAATCCAAAAAGAAATATTGTATCAAATTTATTATGCGCAAGTGGTTTAGTGGTAAAATCCAACGTTGCCATCGTTGGGCCCCCGGTTCGATTCCGGGCTTGCGCATTTTCTTTTTTTGCTTCGAAAGTACTTGGTTGGACGGGTAACAAATGATTTATATGCCTGATTACCACTAATTGAAAGCATGCCTCTGCTATTATTATGATAAAACCTTTAAATTGTTAGTCAATGTGATGAATACCTACTTAAAACTTCTTATACGTGGTTCAAATTTGAACGATCAAATAACCACATTATATCTGTAACTGATTGCGGGGCTTTTTTATCATGATTCATGCTGTTCTGATATTCAACAAGAAATGTCAACCTAGACTCATAAAATTCTATACACCAGTTGAGCTTTCGAAGCAACGAGTTTTGTTGAAACAAGTACATGAACTAATATCGCAAAGGAACAACGACTACCAGAGTTCATTTTTGGTGACACCTCCAGCAGTTTTAACTAGCGGGAATGCAAATAATTTTGTTGACGATGAGAACTCGTTCAATGATGACGGTGAAGACATCCAAATCATCTACAAGAACTACGCTACATTGTACTTCACATTCATAGTAGATGACCAGGAATCAGAATTAGCCATTTTGGACCTTATTCAAACTTTTGTGGAGGCACTGGATAGGTGTTTTTCTGAGGTGAATGAGCTGGATTTGATATTCAATTGGCAGACTCTTGAGAGTGTCTTGGAAGAGATAATACAGGGTGGAATGGTTATTGAGACAAGCGTATCCAAGATTGTCCAGTCTGTGGATGAACTGAATAAGGCATGCGAATCTACAGAAGGTAAAATCGGACTTTTAGGTACATCGGGTTTGAGCAGCACCTTTCAAGCCTTCGCGAGTGGGGGATTTGCTAGTTGGGCAGGTAGTCAGTAAGATGCATATTTACAAAGGGTGCAATCATGAGCACCCATTAATTTCTATAAATCAACTAATTATTACAAATGTGGTTTTTCCCTATGTTTGCATATGAACAATTTTTTCTATAAATTTGCATAGTCTATTTTTTTATTCATGACAGGTATACTTAAGCTGCCTGCAGCAATCATACCTAGCCAAATCTCTTTTTAAGATGTTGATCTACCTTCCGGACCACGTAACCCAATTGCGACTTTTTTATCCCAAATTCAATCGATAACATAGCCAGCATTTTTTGCTCAAACAAACTAACAAGTTTCCTGTTTTCAGTGTTCTGGTCTTCATAATTCGTCAAGTAAAGGGCCGATTGCTTCAAGTACCGCTCCTGTAACTCATCTGCAAATGATTGAAAGGTATTAATATCTGAACTCTTATTCTCACTCATTGGAAATAATTTGTATAGCTGCCTTTTTGCAATTCTCTGATCAATGGTAAATTCTGATAAAAGTTTTGTATCTGATGATTCACCAGTACCTCCCAATATGCTTTTTTCGACAAAATCCAAAAATTCCATTGTTTCTCCTTTTGACCAATCTACAATATCCTCAATACCTACTCTCCCACATGATATATCAACAATTGTGCGTTCACTGGTCTCTTTGCTGCGCTCAATGTCCATATAAGGTTGCTCAATAAGGGCCTTGATGTAAGATTCAGAATAGACATCCTGATTGCCAAGCAGTTCATATCGAACTACGATAATCAAGTACGCTAGCAATCTTAATTCAGGGATTAAATGAAAATGACGTTTATTCTTCATCAAAATTGTATCCTCTGGTATTCTGAACTCACTTTTCATTGGGTCAATGTGATTAACAAATAATGTGGCCTTCAAAAATAATGCAGGCGGCAATGTCAGAAACAGCGTCGTTTTCAAAAGAAGTCCCTCGATGAATATAGGCCCCTTATAGATTGTTGAAAACTTGATTTGAGCTGCAACCGACGAAATCTTAGCACTAAGAAGACCCCTAAGTGGTGGCTTTCCGCCGTCCAGAATTGTGAAGTAATAAGTTGGTAACTTGGCGGAATAGTTCGGTGGAATAATTCTCGACGTATTGAAATAGGGTAGCTGTTGATTACAAGCCCATCTTATATAGTCATTTGTGTAGACAGGCAACCTCAAATAGCAAGAGGCAAGGTATAGTATTGCCAATGTAGTAACCATATGGATACCAAGCTTTTTGGAGCCTCTTTCAGATGTGCCTTCCGTCCTTCTATTTTGTGTAGATCTGTCTAAAATCTCGGCATCAGCCAGATCGATATCGTCCTGGTTTTCATAGCTCAAGTTGCTCAGAAATTTTGTCCATATCAACTTTACCAAAGATTCAAATTCACTTGGGAAATGCATTTCATTGATCAAGATTTTTGTTTGCCTTTTCAAGATAAACTGTATGGTTTTGATAAACAATAGGTTGGCCTCAGGTCCAACTAGTCTCTTTTTGCTTTCTTTCTGCTGTCGTATTTTATCCAGTTGGCTCATCTGCGATGGATCCATGCTGGCCTGAAACCCACCAACCGCATTAGTCGTTAGGTTTAGTCTTCTAGTGACCATCTGGGAGGACATACCACCGGCACCCATATCGTCCTCATCGTTGTTGAACTCAATATCACCATCCATAACATGCCCGAACCTGCAGGTCCTTCTACCGTCGATGATCCTCCATAGCCGGGACGGGCAGTTATTAGTGCCACACACGGGGCCTCTGATGAAAGTAGACATGAACGTTGAAAACAGTCCAACGATGAGCTCCTAATGTGATCTAGAGACACCCTTCTAGCAATGTTCTGTGTTCAAATCAAGATGTCTTGTACAGTGAGCCACTTGCAAGTTGTGTTGACATTTTTTTTCAACCTCATCGCATCGCCTCGCAAAGTAATAGCTCTTCATACAGACAAAAAAATTAAAAGACGAATGTTGAAGCAATATTTGCATCAATATGAAATAGTCTGCGGAGCCACAAGGACCCTCTGAATTACAAAAAAAAAAATAAAAGAAAAAAAAAATACGTGAAAATTTATTGTCGTCTATGTGATATGATATATATGAGGAGGGGCACGATTCCATGCACTCTTTACTTCGTGTATCTGCGTGGGGCTCATGAATAACAGAGCAATCACAGTTTTCGCAGTTCAGAGGACACAGTGACCCCACTTGCATCGGAGATGCAGTTTCGAAGATATTTGAGAATAATATTGAGTAATGAAATGCAAAATTTATAGTTCTTTAAATATTTCATTTGATTGCACAGGCAAAAAGAAAGGAAAAACCAAAATGGGAAACGGAAGAGAAGGATTAGTAAAGATGGATACCAAAAAAAAAAAATTAGTTAATTCGGCTGCTTTTGAAGATCCCCCCTTTTCTCTAAAAGTCTTCCTCAAGGGAGAAAGCACCACCACCTTCGGTGTTCTGGGCCTTGGACATGACACCGGCCTTTTGGTAGTCGGAGACTCTCTTCTCGAAGAAGTTAGTCTTACCGGCCAAGGAGATGTTTTCCATGAAGTCGAATGGGTTTTCGACGTTGTAGACCTTCTTGTTACCGAAAGCGACAAGCAGTCTGTCTGCGACGAACTCGACGTATTGGTTCATCAAGGCGGCGTTCATACCGAGCAGGGCGACTGGAAGTGCGTCCAGGAAGTAACGTTGCTCGATCTCGACAGCCTCGGTCACGATTCTCTCGACGACCTCTGGGTCTGGCTTGTTGTTCAAGTGTGCGAACAGCAGACAGGCGAAGTCAGTGTGCAGACCTTCGTCTCTGCAGATCAGCTCGTTAGAGAAGGTCAGACCTGGCATCAGCCCTCTCTTCTTCAGCCAGAAGATGGAGGCGAAGGAACCGGAGAAGAAGACACCCTCGATGGCGGCGAAGGCGACCAGTCTTTCAGCGAACAGAGCCTCAGAGTTGGCGATCCAACGCAAGGCCCACTCGGCCTTCTCACCGATCTCAGGGATGGTGTGGATGGCGTTGAACAGGAACTCGCTCTCCTTAGGGTCCTTGATGTAGGTGTCGATCAGCAGGGAGTAGGTCTCCGAGTGGATGTTCTCGATCATGATCTGGAAACCGTAGAAGGCCTTGGCCTCTGGCACGACGGCCTCGGTGGAGAAGTTCTCGACCAGGTTCTCGTTGACAATACCGTCAGAAGCGGCGAAGAAGGCCAGCACTCTGGAGATGAAGAACCTCTCGTTCTCGTTCAGCCTGTTGTTCCAGTCGTGCAGGTCCTTGGACAGGTCAATCTCCTCAGCGGTCCAGAAGGACGCCTCCGCACGCTTGTACGCCTGCCAGATCTCGTGGTACTTGATAGGGAACAGCGTCAGTCTCTCCGGGTCGTCGTTCAGCAGCGGCTCGTCCTTCTCCAGCTCCTTCAACTCATGACGACGCACCCTGTGCGAGTTCAGATACTCCTTGTGCTCAATCGCAGCAGTGGACAGCTTCGCCTTCAGCGCAGCAATCTGCTCCTTGTTCTCCTCCCTCAGCGTCTCCAACTGCTTGTTCAAGTTGGACTGCGAGTCCTTCAACTCCAGATCAGACAGCGCACTAGCAGCAATCTTAGATGGTGTTTCCTTAGCCATTATTATTATTTGTTCTCTTTCCCCCGTGCAATTCAAGTCCCCTGTACCGGTAAAAGACAATTAGCACTGTAGTTCTCCCCCTCTCTCCAAAATGCAATAGATGCAACTCGATGGGACCATGACAATGCTCAAAGGGCTTTCCTTTATATATGGCTGAGCTGAGATGGAAAGCTCACAGTTCCTGCCACTCAGAAAAAATTTATTGAAAAATTGCTTCCAATTTACAGGTCTCCCACAGAAACCACCGCACCAGCCCGAGCACCATGTCTCCGTCGCCTGTCGTCCTGCCCCCACCACCACCACTCCCGCAGGGCTCAACGTGGATCCCCACACAGAAAGCACCGCACATGGCCAGACACCCATTGTTCTCTTTTCTGCACAACTCACCCCCCGCCGCAGCGTGCGCGTGTTTCTGTGGGGGCGAGCCCAGTACTTTTTTTTTTTCGTTTACGCGTTTATTATTTGTTTACATGGGGTGCCGGTATTACGCGTCGCACTGAGGTAAACATTAATAATGCATTACGTCAACGATAGGGGGGGGGGCCTCCATCCGCATTTGCACTTTGCGAATGTGTTTGGGAGTATTGATCAGAAGCTATTTTAGTACATGCTATCTATTTTGTAAACAGTGTCACGACGTCCTCGTCGTCGATGTGGTGGGTGAGGCCGCACTTCTGCGGGGAGTGTTTTGCGCTGGAGCCCCAGACGAGGGCGTACTTGAACTTGTCCTTGAAGTCGCGGTGGATCTGGTGGCACAGGTCGCCGACCGTAGAGTTGTTGCGGACGACGAGCGGGTCGTCGAAGCTGGGCTTCGCGCCGCGCTTCTTGGTGTAGACGCGGCTCAGGTTGAGCTGGTACCATATCTCGTCGACGACGTCCTGGATGCCGAGGTCCATCTCGCAGGACATGACGACGGTGTTGGGCTCCCGCGCCAGCCGGTCGACCTCCTCCAGCGACACGGAGTCGATCTTGTTGTACACGTACAGGCACCTGATGTAGTTGCAGTGCTGCTCGTTGATCACGTCGATGAAGTCGTCGATCGTGCACTTGTCGTCCCTGACGAGCACCTCTGCGTTGTGGATGCGGTAGTCCCTGAGGATCATCTTGATGGCCTGCTCGGTGAGGTTCGTGCGCTCCGGGGAGGTGAACGTGATCTTGACGCCGCCCGTCTCCTTCTTCTTGAAGTAGATGTTGGGCCGCTCCTTGTTCAGGCGGATCCCCACGGCCTCCAGCTCCTTCTCCAGCGACTCCCGCTGGTGCTTGCTCTTCGTCGCGTCCAGGACCATCAGCACCAGGTCCGCAGTGCGCGCCGTCGCGACAACCTGCCGGCCACGCCCCTTGCCCTGCGACGCCCCGTATATGATACCGGGGAGATCCACAATCTGGATCTCCGCGCCTTCGTACTTCAGCACACCGGGAACCGACGTCAGCGTGGTGAACGCGTAGTGCGCAATCTCCGACTTCGTGGACGTGATCTTGCCCAGCAGCGACGACTTACCCACAGAGGGGTACCCGATGAGCACCACACGGGCGTCCCCGGACTTCGCCACCTCAAACCCTGTCCCGCCCCCGCCGCTGCTCTGCGACTCGTCAGCGAGCAGCTGCTGTCTGTACCGCGCCAGCTTACCCTTCAGCAGACCCAGGTGGTGCTCCGTGGCCTTGTTCTTCTGCGTGCGCGCCATCTCCTCCTCGATGGCCTTGATCTTATCAACAATACCCATCTTTTAGCTATTACTTTCTAGTGTGTTTTATCCCCGTTCAAATTCAATAATCACAAATGTTCCTTCTCTCTACACTTAACCAAATGTCGTGCAAGCGCAAATACGGTTGCCTAATTGCTAACCTTCCACAAGTACAAATACAGCGCGAGAATGCAGTTCAAAAAAGCAAGTATTCTATGAGTTTTAACCCAGAAGTGCGAATACAATAGAAATAACTCCTCAAGTGAGTTCTTTTAGGAGAACTATGTGTAGAATATCCTGTACTACGTTCTCTCAAATGAAGGATTGGGGCAAAGCTCATCGCAAGACTTGCAATTACAGCTCCCAGCTGCCTACACCACCGCAGCATTAGCACAAGCATCGCATCGCAATTTTTTTTTCTTTCACTGAGCGCACACCTCCCACGAACAGGCACATGTACTTACGTGCTAAAGAATACTTCATGTGTTACTCAGGGTAAGTTACTTGGCATTTTGTGTGCGTTTGCGTTGCTGTACGGGTGTTTGTATAGCTTTTCTTTTTCAGTGTATTGGGGTAGTGACCTAAACGGGTTCCTGAGTTTTTACACTGATTACTATGACTCCGTGGCCAAGCTGGTTAAGGCGTGCGACTGTTAATCGCAAGATCGTGAGTTCAATCCTCACCGGGGTCGGTTTAATTTTTTTTTGGATGCTCCTGTCCGGAGCCGCTGCAGAGCCCGATGATGTGCACACCATCAGCCATGGCAGATATTGTTGCTTTATTTTGTATTTACGCAGAAAACTATTATATTATGATCTAGTGCTGTCTTTATTTTATATACGGCGTGCAAACTTGGTTTAAACTCTGATTTTGTCCCCATCCAACCCCAATCACAACAACGGTACGTTTTCGTATCCTTGATGATACTTCCTTTCTGACCATATCATAGCATAGCATGTCATAGCGTATCACAACGTATCGAACCAAATAATATCACAACGTATCGAATCAAATAATACCACAGCGCATCAAGTCAGAGCATATCACAACGTGTCAAAATAGATCATGCCACAACGTATCAAAATAGATCATGACACAACGTATCAAAATAAATCATGTCACAACGTTTAATTTGGTGGGACGAAACCACCGCTCACATAATGATGCAGCAGGAGTTCGTCTTCTTGGCTTGCTTGTAGAACATCTTGGAGCTCGCGGTCAGGGACTCCGACTTGTCCACCAGGTTGTCCAGTTTCTCGCCTCTCTGCAGGACGTTCTCGATGGTCTTGTGCAACACGATCTTGGTCTCGTCCAGCTCCTGCTGCACCTTCATGATCGCGTCCGCCTGTGCAGGGTCCTGGTACTTGCTGATGTACGTCGTCAGCTCAGACATACGCAAGGACTCGTTCGTGGCCTGGATGCTCTTCCACTGGTCCGCAGGGTGCGCCACAAGGTACTCGTCCAAAACTTTGTTCAGCAACGTGTACGCAGGCCTAACCGGGTAGTCCTTGTCCGTGATAAGCACGCCGCACACCCCCTCGCTGCGCGCATACACATGCCCTATATAATTACCTTCCTCAATGCTCTGCCTCTGCCCAGCACCAGTCCGCGTCGCCACAGTCTCCGCAAAGAACGTCATGAACTGCCCAACACTGTTGCGCTCAAAGAACCCAAACTGGGACAGATCCTTCACCTCGGTCAGCTCCAACGCCTTCTCATCCGTGCCCTGCTGCTCGGGACTCCGGAATACACCAATGTAATATATCTTCATTATGATCCTGCTCCTTCCTGTGCAAGTCCTGTCTATTCTTTCCAGACCTTGATCTCCCACAAACGCTCAGCTAATTTGCCCCTACAAAAATACTCGCCTAAGTTCAGCTCCAGAAGCCCTTCCCAGTCCCAAAACAAATCGCAACCTGTCAAAATCGGTTCAACATCAGGCCTCATAATGCCCAACCTCTTTGTTATTACGCTTTAATTTAATTTTTTTGTCAGCCCGCGCGCAGGGGGAAAGTGGCCAAAATTGCCTTCGAAGTCGATGGAAGGGTTGAGCATTTAGATCCAATTTCTAGATAAAGGAACACTGTACTGAGCTGTTTGGAACTGTTTGCTACTGTCCCGACACACACCAGACACTAGAGTTTATCTAGATATTTCTTTTTCTGTCTTTATTATAGAGAGGAAGGCGTGCCACGGCTCTGGTTATAAGTTAGTTGCAGAATTCGGGCAACATTTTACACACACGTCTTCTTGAAAACCACACATTGTTCCGCTGAAATGATCAGGACGTCGCTATCTAGAGCAATTGCGGGCAGAAGTACAGCCGTCTTGCGGCCTACGTCGCGGGCTCTTGTCGGAAGGAGTGTTGCGCTGACAAGACTATACCATTCGCATAAAAGCAGAGAGGAGAATGCCAAGAGGCATAGGACGGGTATATTGCTAGCAGGTGCGATTGTACTGGGTGCTGTACTGTTTGTGACTCCTCCGGAGACTAAGAGCAAGTATTTGAAAAGACAGAAGTCTGTTGTGACCGAGGCAGAACAGAAGGTGGCGGACTCCGACCCCGAGCCTGCGCTTGTGGAACCAGAGGATGAGAGGCGCTCAGAGCAGACAGATGCTGTCGAGGAACCTGTGGCAGATGCTGAGCCGCAGGAGAGTGCATCTGAATCCGAGAACGATGTGCTTTCCGACTTTGAAGAAATCTCTTTAGATGAGAAGCCATCCGATGCAGAGGATGTCTTGTCTAGCGACTTTGAAGAGGTGATGGATGCAGTGTCTGAGTCTGATAAAGAGAACTTGCAGTTGGAGGACGGTAAAGAGGAGGGAAGAACCGCTGAATCGATGCCATTGAATGACGAAAAGGATATGGGTGCCGTTGAGGAAGAGGTGAAGCAAGAAAGTGCCTACAACCCTGACACGGGCGAGATCAATTGGGACTGTCCATGTCTAGGAGGAATGGCACACGGACCTTGTGGGGAGGAGTTCAAAGAGGCCTTTGCTTGCTTTGTATACTCGGAGGCTGAGCCTAAAGGCATTGACTGTGTCGAGAAGTTCCAGCACATGCAAGACTGTTTCAGGAAATACCCTGAACATTATGCTGAACAGTTGGCCGACCCTAACGAAGATGATAACACAGACTATGAAAAGAACTTAGGAGACAAAAATGAGGACAGCGCCAAACTAGATGCCGAGAAGTCCGCTGTTCCCCCTAAAGCTCCCAGTAAGGCACCTGAGAAGAAGAGTGATGATTCATCTGAAGAATCTGAATAAAATTAAGCGACATTATTGATAAAAGTTTTCTCAAATCACCATATCCGTGATTCTTATGATTTTGTTACCTTTTTTATTTGTTTTTTTACTTGCTGTTACATTTCTTTTCTTTTGTCACTATTTGAAGTGACTGATCTAACCTGTACATAACAAACAGTATGAATTTCTCTCCAATCTTTCCATATGTCATTCCACACTCAAATATTTTCATAATGTCTGATATTCTTATATGTAAGCTATTTGCAGAAAAATAATATTATAATTACAGAAAAAATATCAGTTTGGTGAAAATCAGATGCTATCACAGTCGAAATATCATCTTTCTATGTCTATTCATAATTCTCTTCAAGTGTCTTAAATTTCGCCATAATTTCACCCGCTGACATCTTATGCACAGTTCTATCACTACTAGTTCTAACACTGAACGAATCAGTAGCTACTTCCTCATCTCCCACAATTATTAAATATGAGTAGTTTTTGGTGATAGCGTCTTTGATCCTATATCCCACAGGCTCTGACCTTGAATCAATATCAACATTATAGGAGCTATGATTCAATTTTACTGGATTTATCATATCGGCTTCATCTACTTTACCTCTCAATAGTGCATGAAGCTTGTTAGCGACCTCAACTTGTGCTGCTTGCTTTGTATTTAGAGGAATAATCATTGCTTGATTTGGGTTTAACCAAAAAGGCCATTTACCAGCGTTAGATTCAACTAACATAGCCATGAATCTCTCTACTGAACCCAACACTGCTCTGTGAATCATGATAGGTCTTTTGTAGCTATTATCTTTATCTTTGTATTTCAAATCAAAACGATCTGGCAATTGAAAATCAAGCTGAATGGTTGCAACCTGATGTTGTTTCCCGTTATGATCTTTGACCATTATATCCAGTTTGGGACCATAGAATGCACCATCTCCTTCGTTCAGTTTCCATGTCTTACCTGACTTGTCAAGTATCGATTTCAAGACATCCTCGGCATGATCCCACTTCACAATTTCACCAATAAAATGCTCTGGTCTGGTCGAAAGATGTATCTCATATGCTGGTGACTTTTGAGAACTCTCAGTAGCCAGCGGAAACACTCTTGTATAACACATATCAACAAGCTGTAAACATTTCATTATCTCTCCTTCAACTTGTTCTGGTGTACAAAAAATGTGCCCATCATCTTGATGGAACATTCTCACTCTGGTTAATCCAGAAAGAGAACCTGACGGCTCATTTCTATGTAACGGTGAAAAATCTGAATATCTTATTGGGAGTTCATTATAAGAGTGATCAAACTTATTATAGATAACGCAATGGCCTGGACAATTCATAGGCTTCAAACCATACTCCTCCTTCGCTACATCTTCGCCCTCAACTCTAAACATATCTTCTTTGTAGTTTTCCCAATGTCCAGATTGCTCCCATAGCGATTTTCTGTAAATCAACGGCGTTATGACTTCTTTAAAACCAAATACATGCTCTTGTTGAGCTTTCATAAAATTCACCAATCGGTTGTATATCTTAGTTCCATTTGGCAAAAAAAAAGCAGACCCTGGTGATATTTGGTCAGTTATGAACAATTTCTGTCTATTCGAAACCTCTTGAAGTAAAGTTAGCTTCTTATCCACGTCCCTGGCATTCGTTGTTTTACTCCTCTTGACACAGAAACAATAAACCCATGATATCGACTTTGCGATAGAGCTAGATTCCCTTCTCACCAACATGTTACCAATTAAATGTTCACAACTGTATTCGGGTATTGTATGGTTTGAATCTACAAATTAATATTTATGTTGAATGACTGCAATTGAGTCGCTGAAATTGAATTTATTCAAATGACTTGTCATTTCTCGTCAGAGGAGACTATGAATCAATACAAACATGCGAGAAACAAGACAATTGATCACAATAGGAAAGATCAGGATCTATACCATTACTCATTTGTGCTAGAAATTGGAGCTAAATATGATCATATTACTACCTATATATCAGAAATAGAATATAAGAAAAAGGACTTAATTGTTCGATTCCCAATTATCACTGCTGTCTCGTGTAAGTTGCGTCAATCTTTTGTAAGCTGGGCCCCAAGTTGAACACGAGCTTTCTTCTATAAGATGTTTTATTGTTCAACTGAATTGGATTTCCCTCAAGGTAAATTGTTTCAAAACTAGGTAAGTCACGAAGTTCCTCACCGAGGGATTCAAAAGTCTGATCGACTTTATTGAATGATGCCCACAAATCTGTCAGTTGTTTTAGATGTTTGACATTCTCAATCTTCGTGATCTTATTTGAAGTGATGTCAAGTGTATTTAACTTCAGATTTTTATCTAAACCTTCTATCTTCTCAATGAAGTTATGAGATAAGTACAACTCTTCCAAGTTTTCCAGTTGCTCTAAATTCTCTATTTTTTTCAACCTATTAGACTGAATGGATAAAATCTTCAAATTCTTCAGCCAATGTAAGTTGATGAGTCTTGGGATATGATTCTTACCCAACCAAATTTCCTCTAAGCTATCCAAGCCCTTTAGTGATTCCTCACCAATATCATGGATTCTGTTACCACCAAGTTCCAGATTCTTCAACTTCTTCAAGTTTGAAAGATTCTCCACCTCAGTAATCTTATTTTGTACAAAATAAAGGTTCTCCAAATTCTCCAGCTGATCAATGTTCTTGATATGTTTGATTTTGTTGAAGGACAGATCTAGATTCTTTAACTTTTTGAAATTGTTGACATACTTAGAGATATGCTTAATTTTGTTATCATAGAAATCAAAATCTTCCATGGTATCAACAGGAAGGACTTCAATCTCGCTGATACTCTCAATCATATTCTGTCTCACACATAACGCCTTCAATTTCTTAAAACGTACCAAATTCAATTCTTCCAGCGACATAATACGCAAATGAACCAAATCAATATTCTCGACATCATCCGGTAAATCCTGCGTTAGCTCTGAATCCGCACTAATGAACTCATCTGGTCTGGAATCTGGAACAATTTGCATCCGAGGTTGAGCTTCGCCACCATCTGTAATCTCTGCAATCTTGGGCTCAGCAGGGATGTTTTCCTCCCTGGAGCTAGTTCTACTTAATTCACTATCAGAGCTCATTGTTTGTATTGGTTTGTTCCTTTGGTTTGCTGTATCTCCTGGCTTTTGATCATTCTACCATCCTGTCATAATGTCCCTTTGTTAAAGTTCAAATCCGGGGAGAGCGGCCTCTGCTTTAAGGAGGCGAAAGGGAGAACTCATCGGGTGTGGTCAAGGCTCATCGCTATAATTCTGCGTGTGAGAGTGAAATGACAACCAATATAATTATAAAGTAAAGTAGGGAATCGTCTAACCGAAGTCGATTTTACAGGATTGTAGTTTGAAGCCAATGTTTTCATTTTGTTCAGTGATGAAATGCTGGTGATATCAAATAATATCACATTTTTATACATGTTTGTTTTAGTTCAAATACTATGGTATTAATAAAGCTATAATATCTACATGGATCCAAATTAGTACAAATTAATTAGTGAAACTTTAGTTAGCATCTGGGTTAGTTAGAATGTAGTCTACTGTTTCTTGGACGCTCTTCAGTTCATCAGCAACCTTGTCTGGGAACTCAACGTCGAATTCTTCCTCGATGGCAACCAAGAGTTCGACAGTGTCAAGTGAGTCCAATCCCAAATCTTTATGGAAACTGGTTTGTTCGGTAATTGAAGCACTAGCCTTTGTCTTGTCGAAAGCCCTGATCACGTCGATGACTCTTTTTTGCACTTGATCTTTGTTTAAACTGTTGGAAGAGTAAAACCTCAAAGTTGGAGAAGAAATCTTGAGCATAGAAGGCCCGATATTCTTAGAAACCAACATTAGTGGCCTTTGCACCTTCATCGAACTTACAACGGATCTGAACATCTTCAAGTTATATCAAATTTTGCTGGCAGAGTAAACTTCACTATTACGATTAAAAAGCTTCGTTCCTTTGATGAAAATCTATAGTGGCAGATATATTACCAAATATTTCGATTGAACAATTGTATTACACTTTATGTGGACTGCTAAACACCGCCTTTTCCGCATGGTTCCCCACTTCTATCACTAATTCACAGAACTTTGCCAGTGAGCTTAGTAATTCCGTCAATGAATTACTGAGACTCCCGTGAATATTATCACAAAACACGGAATGTCACATGTCAAACGAATATTATTTCAAAGAGAATCAATTGATTTCATGGTTGTCATAATTATGTTTATTATAGTTATAATTATTAATTTACTATTATATTTATTATTATCATTATTGTTATTATTATTATTATTATTACTATTATTATTACTATTATTAAAAATTATTAAGGAACACTTTTATTGCGCACAAGTCATTACTGAAATTAGTCACCATTAATATTGTGGTAAGAAAATGAGAAGTTAAGTTTTGCGCTTTCAAACAAAGTTCGAGATTCTATTAGAATAAATTAAAGGAAGGTTTTAGTGCGGATAATCTAACTGCAGTTTAAAATCGAAAAGAAAGTTTGAAAACGTGATAAAAGTAACTAGTAACCAATACAATAATATCAAAATATTGGCTTCTTGTTAAACAACTTCATTTCATTGATTGGGGCAATAATTATGAATATTAGTTATTAGGAAAAGAAAAAGAAGTCCTTGATGCATATAATAATGAACCTATAACTGATTGAGTCCACAATACAATAAATTCGGAAAAGCAAAATTTCCCAAGCATCAAACGATGTAAGAACAAGGAACACTCGAAAAAGGAATTATGGTTTCGGAAGAATGAAGAATCTGAAACAAAAAATGAAAGAACGTTCGGTTATTTCTATAGTTAGAAATATAATTGTTTATGTTAAGAAATTAAACTTTAGGAATTATTCGTTATTTCTTGGCATAGTCCTATCCTCGCTGTTTACCAAACATCTGTGTTGCATATACTGCTTTGCAACGTTTTCGTTACCGAAATGCCTCTTTAATTTCTTAAAGAAGAGACCACAAGCATTACACAACGTTGCTTTTCCTTGTGGACCATTACGCCATTCAGGTGTTTCCTCCTGACCACAATGCAAACAATGTCCGTAAATGTTTCTATTCTTGCCTGACTTTGAAACCTTTCCTGGCTTAACCTTACGCTTTCTAATTACCGTCTTGTTTGAGGTAGAGTTTTCCTGGGACTCATTACAGGAACTCCCTACATTACTCTCTCCTGATGCTGGTCTTTCAGTATCAACAAGAGAGTTTTGATGCTGAACTACCTGCACAAATTCTTTGTTAATGAGTTTTGGTACGGTAACTGGGAAAAAGGTAGGTGGGTGCGATGTAAACCTAACTTTTGTAACTTTGTTGCTGTTCTTGAACTTCCTAGTCTCTATGGTGGCTTTAGTATCTTTATTGAAACCATCAGAAATAAAACTCTCTGGTGTCAGTTCTGAAATTTTGTTTCGAGTAGCCAATGCCATTGCAACTGTTGTGAGAGAATGTAACTTACTATCTCCCTTTCCTGCAGATTCCTTCTTATCAGGGAGCGGTTCAGTAGGTGTCACACGAAGAGAGTACTTGTAGTTTGATTTTAAAACTGGTGTGACAGGTCTTGCAGGTGAAACTGGAGGTGGTAATGTTGTTTTTGGTTGGCCGCCGACGGTAGAAGTTACAAAACTGGTGGTAATTGGTGTATTACATCTCGTCAGAGGAATTTCGTTTCCCACAGGAGTAGAGAAAGTACTGTTAAATGGTGAATAGTTGTCTTGAATGTAGGCTGCATTTTGTGGTTGTGGGTAATGTTGGGCCACTGTTGGAGGAACCATATTGTGGTAATGAATTCCGTATGTTGGGACATTCATTGGAGGAGGAGGATACATCATTGGTACGCTCTTGTTCCGATCCATGAATGTTCTATCCAAAGCATTACACATCGAGTGAGTATAGCCTAATCTATTAACACCCAAAACACTGTAGTTTCCAGTAACCAAAGGTGGTACTGGGCCATTAGTGTTCGAAATACCGTTCACCAATGTTTCGATTGGAGGTAGAACTGTACGTTGCTGGAAATGTAATTGCTCAGTATTCATGTTTGTGTACCCTGCAATTTGACTCTGTCTTTACTAATATACTATACCTTTTTGTTAGTTATGTGTTGTATATAACTACATAATAATGGAAGGAAACTTTCAATACATCAAAAAATTAATCCGAAAGGAAAGCACAATTAGAAGACAATTCAAGTTATTCAATTGCGTTTTTATACCCATGCGTTTTGGAGTAATAGTCAAAATTAGAACAATTAATCAAAATCAGCAATACTTTGAAGTAATACATACTCGAGCAACAAATTTTGAAGTCCTAAAGAGAGCTCTTTGAACAATGAAGAAGAGAGCAACATAGAATAACCCCTGTACAAAGCTGTAGCTATTTGTTAGCCCTTTACATACATATATTTTTCTTATTTTTGAAATAGAGACTGCAATCAAAATTCCTCAATAAACTGCCTACAACAAAATAGGAGTGCATGATGTTTGGAATATGTCCAGCCCTTAGTAGAGAAATATACTACCAACCAAAAAACCAATACAGATTTTTCTGGTAACGGCTGGTCTTTTCATCGAGCTCGAACAAAAATTTTCAGAATACATTGCAGGACCACATCCGCTCCAAATAGGTACGCAATCTAATAGCAATCGCCAAGCTTCAGCACAATGATTACTACCAAAAGGTCTCAACACCTTAATACTCTTATATTTGCCAAATGAAGACGAAGTCCAAACTGAACAAAGCAGATGCGTACAAAGATCATGACTAGCATGAATTCCAAAGGTATATTTGCCTCTCTAGCTCTCTCACGCCATCTTTTTTAAGAGTGGCCCCTCTTGGGAAATTAACTGGTAGACCCTTTTTTCTTTTTGCTAGCCGCTCATTCTATTCATCTGTGCGCACCCTGCTCTGGACCCTGTGCTGGCTATATTGCTTCTTCCCCTATGTGGAAATTAATTTTCGTAGTCACGATTACTAAAATAACAGACACACCTTCTGATTCTCCGCAGAGCGACGCTACACACACGCCCACATTCTTGGCACAGCCGTGCTTTGCTTTTCCAAATTAATGCAAGAGGAACAAGAATGTGGACATCAAATGTTGCACACAGACCGCAGCGCAGAACAGAACATTTGATACGAGGATTTCTCTGCTTCGTGCTGGTGTGCTCGGAGTTTTCACTCTTTCAGCGTCTCGAAGGAAGACTGCTTTCTCTAGGTGCGTTTCTGAAGGTCCCTGCAAGTGTTCTAAGATGCAATACCGTAAATCACTTTAATAAAGCTCGGCTCGCAGTAGCATCTCATTCTTTTGTCTTCAAGAGTACTCCTTTTTGGTTTCTGGATACTTCTCCTTTTTCTCACAAAGTTGTGCGACAACCAATGCCTCTGCAAAAGTTAGAAATACACAATCTCAATGGGTTTGTGCTTTACTTGAAAGACTGGCTGGTTCGTCACCTGGACCAGCTACCGCGAGAACATCTTCGGAGCATTGAGCTCGAGATGAAGTTTGGCCGCGTCGAGGGGAAGGAGAAAGGTGGTGCTTTCGACAGGAGCAAGTTTACTATTTTACCGGACAACTTCAAAATGACACCAGCAATTGACAAGCACTCGTACGAGAAATTAGTAAAACATTTCACCGGGGCTAGTTCCTCGTGCAGACAATTTGAGCACCTTGATATCAGCAGGAAAACTAATTTACCGTACCCTTTGAACAAAGGGAGAGTTCGTGTTGACACAAAAAGCAATACTTTGTTAGAGTCAATCAGTAAGGATAGAATAGCAAATGTTCTGCTGAAACTCCCGCATTGCAGATATGAATGCAAGTTATCTCTGAGCGTAGAGCATAGTATACCAGCCCTTGCATACAACGATTTCTCTGATATGAAACTGTTTTCAAGGAATAAGAAAGGATACCATTTCTCCATCCCGAGAAGCAATAATAAACTCGACCTTTCCGCTGTTGTTACCAACCCAAGCTCGAAAAAAAGAGTGAACGCGATGAATTACGAGATTGAAATAGAAATGACACCAACAAAAATAGTTCAATTGTACCAAAACGAGAACGGCGAAGCAGTCCAGAAAGAGCTATTGAATTTCATACAGGACTGCCTCCAAATCAAAAACCTTTTGAGAAATAACATGAAATAGTAGCCTTTTGCTGGAGATAAATAAGTTACTTAAATATATATGTATTCTAGCTGAGATCAAACTATTTCCATTAGGTATTGCCTTCCTATCCCTGCTAACTATTGGCTTATTTCAACAGGTGTATCCTTTTCGACTGGGTCGCTTGATGGGCATATGGTTGCAGGCGTGTCGTGATTCATTGAGTTGACCGAGTTATCATTATTATTAATGAAAGAGGTGAACAAATCGTTCGTAATTTCCGAATTTGGACTACCATCCTGATAGGAAAACATCATTGATGGTGATGAAGGAATAGTCCTTCTCTTTTTTGAGTTTATTTTCTGATCGTCTTCATCATCTTCCTCTTCAATTGAAGATATTTTTTTCTTCAATGGCGCTATCCTTGACATTGTACTTTGTTCCACAGGAGTGGAGTTATTAGCTACAATGGAGGTAGCATCCTCATTAGATATGTCGTCCTCGTCCTCGTCATCATCATCATCATTATCATTGACTTCAATGTTGAGAACAACAGAAGAATTATTTTTAGTATTGGATTTTTTCTTTTCATCCAACATATCCAATAATGGTATGGATAAGTTTTCAATTGGTGAAGTCTTATCAATATCCGTATTCGTATAACCATCAGTACTTAACTTGCTCTTTGAGCCTTCGTGATTAACTCTATTTGCAGCAAACTCTCTTTGCAGATCTTCATCGTCTTCATTTTCAATCGTAACCGTATTGCAGGTATTAATATCCTGTGGAGTTGAGTTGAACCCTTTATTTGTTTGCTGATTATTCGTAGTATTCTGATAATCAAATGGATTAAATGAATTTAACCAGTTCATATCCCCTTTCAAGTTAATACCCTCAAAGTTTATCATATCAAGTTCTCCTTCTATGTTAGTGCTACTATCACATGTTGGAGGAATGTTTTCTTTATTCTCATTATCGTTACCTGTTTCATTGAAAAATTCAGATTGTGTAGTGGGATCTGAAAGCAAATTTTCGTATATTATATTATCCTGATTAACCCGTAGGACTGGCTTTTTAAAATCATTACTTTTCGTTCTTGCTTTCTTGCTCGTTTTAGTTTTTGTCGATATTTCTGTTTCATTATTCTTCTTATTTGAGTTGCTCTTTTTAGATTGTTTCGAAGGCGCCGACTTCTTTTTTCCGAGCATGAATTCGAATCTTTTACTAACAGAACTATCAGATGTGCTTTTGGCCTCGTTCTGTTCATCGATGTTTTGGTAGGTGGAGTTGTTCGTGGCAGAAACACCTTCGATTTGTCTATCAGCCATGTATATCTTATGCGCAATCGAATTTTTCAAATACATGCCGTTTCCGTGCCCAGGTTTCAAATTCCAAATAGGAAGTGACTGAGTTCTCTTAGCCTTTGGTGCCGGCATAGGGTTAGTTTGTCTCTTTACAGGAATATTATTAGTACTAGAAGGTGCTCCCATTGATGCCGTACTCTGTTTTGAAATCTTGGTTTTAGGTTTTGAGCCGGCTGGCTTGCTGAGATTTGTATGTATCTGATGCTGGTAGGTCCTAGTTTGAGGTTTTGAGGCAGACGGAAGAACTTGCTGGGTACTCTGAAAGTTTTTCCTGGCGACAGGTGTCGTCATCATTTTTGTAAAACGCAGTCTCACCTCGAGAGTCTCCGGGGAGGTTGAAGACTGTGTCTTTTTGCT
The DNA here is from genome assembly GCA_030564085.1 of Nakaseomyces uthaithaninus. Classification (NCBI taxonomy): domain Eukaryota; kingdom Fungi; phylum Ascomycota; class Saccharomycetes; order Saccharomycetales; family Saccharomycetaceae; genus Nakaseomyces; species Nakaseomyces uthaithaninus. Next base: position 36,348 of record JAJLUB010000010.1, read on the forward strand.
CATATTGCTGTACGATCTTCGCAGAAGTGCTGACAGATTAGAGCACACTCTGCCAGTGACAATGAACTCCTCATCCTCGCCGTCCTCCTCGTCTTCCGACGCCGCTTGCTGCGGGCTCTTCAACTTCTTCCTTAGCTGCGACAGCAGGCCCAAACTCACTAGCGGCTCTTCGTACTCGCAGATATCTCTGTAATACAGGTTGTAGTCCTGTCCGCAGTCTGTATCCAGCAGACACAGCACCTCAGGCGAGTTGTGGTATATCTCCTCAAGAACACTCGAGATGTGCACAGCACCCACCCTCAGCATGCCGTTCTCCGCCTCGCCGCCTTCCACCTCGTTCGGCGCAGGTATATTCACCACTTTGACCAAGTGCGGCACCCTGGACCTCGCCAGATAGCTCCCTGCAGCACCGTTATCAAGTGTATATAGAATCTTTAACGTCATATAAGCGTCCGACATCGCTTCTATTGCTATGGCTGTTTCCCCGTTTTCTTGTTGTGCTGAGGCCCGTGAATCTCAATATGCAACCTCTCTCTCTCTCTCTTTCTCAAATACTTCGTCACTATAGCACACGGACTTCCCATTCTTCGCTCTTTTTATAAAGTCAATCTCCACAAATGAAGGTATTAAATAGTTCCAAACAGTAATGGAATATGTAGTGCTGGAACTCTTGCCCAATGGCCCAGCGTTGAGCCCTTCTTTACGCGTTTGTTTATAATTCCACTTTAGCACACAGTCGGCCTCGCAGGGACCCTCTTCTGTCTCCCCCCACCTCCCCACCACCTCACCTGCAGTGTACGCGCGCGCGAAACAATTTTTTCTGCGCACCGATTTCGCGTCTCCTTTCTCAAGCTCCCTCCGCCCTGCACACAGTAATGACATGGTTACCCTCATCGGATTGGGCCATCCGGGTAACACGTCTATCTCCTTTAGCCCAAAAGGGTTAAAAGATGCCCTGCCGTGACATGCAACTGGCGGTGGGACGGGGCAGCGCAACGTTGTCTGTGTGTGTGTGTGTGTGTGTGTGTGTGTGTGTGTGTGCAATGGAGAGTCAGAAGCACTGCGAGGTTCCGACGCACTTGAAGCGCGTCCACGCACAGATAGGGCTGTAGAGGTCACATAGCTGTGGGTGTGTGGTGGGTGCCTACCGCAGCCGCAACTGCAGCGGTTCCCCACCAGATGTTTTTGTATGCTGTGATACGTGCACATGATCATGTCGTATTACAATACAGAGTGTGTGAATTTTGAAAAAAAAAAAAAAAAAAATTTTTTTATTCTGGGTGTGGTAGCACCGTCTTTTCTAGTGCGTTTTCTGTGCACTTGGGTGTCAAAAAATGCGATGAGCTCGATGACTTTTGGAATATATAACATATTTACAAACCTTTTGTATCGTAGGGGGGCGTGATTAAACAGAACTCGGTAGGATCAACCAAACCAAAAACCTTTGGAACACGATGCCACCAAAGAAGTTCGCTAAGAGTTTGGATGATTTCCTGGGCGAGCAGCCTCAGGACCCAAACATGGTTCCTTCGCCGTACGGTGGGTACTTCAATGCTCCTCCACAGCAGAAGAAGAGCAACTACCACCAGCAGAGGCAGTACCACAACAACTCTAATGTGCAGAAGTGGAACCAGAACAGCAACTACAACCAGTCCTACAACAGCTACAACCAGTCCTACAACAACTACAACCAGTCCTACAATAACTACAACCAGTCCAGCCAGAACTACAACAACAAAAACTCTCAGCAGGCAAACTTCGATGCGAACGGTATTCCTGTGTCAGCTTACAAGTACCAGCAGTCTGCAACCACGCCAAACCACAGCAACGGGCCTACACCCTCTTCTTCAAACGTGTCGCTGACCTCACTGGCTAACAAGTTGAACGACTTGGAAATCTCGCCCATCTCTGGCTTCGTCACCAAGATCATGGAGGCCGGCAACATTACAGAGTGTAAAGCGGAGGTGAAAGCCATCACAGAGGAGTTCGAGAGGAGTAGTGCACAGAACATTAAGGAGTGGAACGTCACTGAGATTCTAGCGAAACTTGCTAAGGCCAAGAGCAGTCCACTAATCAGGGAGACATCCATGCTTATTGTGACCGCACTTGCCAACCTGTTCTCTAGCAAGTCTCCACAAGAAGCCTACTTGCTGCCTTTGTTCGAGTACGCTTTCGACTTGCTAGCGGACAAGGAAACCACCGTCAAGCGTGCTGCTCAGCACTCCATTGACGCCTTGGTCAATGCCTTCCCAGTCGACGCTTTGCCTTCAACGCTCCTGCCAGTTGTATTACAGTACCTGGCTTCTGGTGCTAAATGGCAGTCAAAAATGGGCGCATTGGCAGTTGTGGACAGAATTAGAGAGGACGCTCCAAACGATTTGCTTGAGCTAACCTTCAAGTCCACCGTACCCATCTTAACAGACGTTGCTACGGATTTCAAACCGGAACTAGCTAAGCAAGGCCACAAGACTCTGCTTGACTACGTTTCCATTCTGGACAATCTGGATTTGGCCCCTCGTTATGAAGTTATTGTGAACACTCTGCAGGATCCAAACCAGGTTCCACAGTCTGTCAAAGCTCTTTCGAGTGTTACTTTTGTTGCTGAGGTTACCGAACCTGCTCTGGCCTTGTTAGTTCCAATTTTGAACAGGTCTCTTAACTTATCATCTTCCTCTCAAGAGCAGCTAAGACAGACTGTTATTGTTATTGAGAATTTGACTAGATTGGTGAACAACTTCATCGAGATTGAGAGTTATATCCCACAACTATTGCCTGGTGTTCAAAAAGTTGTTGATACTGCTTCTTTACCTGAAGTCCGTGAATTGGCTGAAAAAGCCTTGAAGGTTTTGAAGGGTGATGACAGCACATCCAGCCACAACAAGGATAGCTTCCAAGGCAGAATTAAGGAAGAGGAAGGTGCAGTTTTTGTTAAAACCCTGCTTGAAAAGGCCAACATTTCTGATGAGCAAACAGCATCATACTTGAAGGATCCTGAAGTCGTCAGCTATCTTGGCGCAATCCTAACAATGGATGCTAACGTCAATGATTGGAAGAGACTTGAAGAGTTATTCATCACCATCCTGGGAGAAGACAACTCAGAAGTTGTCAACTCCGAAATCATTGACAAGCTAAGGGCTTTATTCCATCAAGAAAAGGTCAAGCATGACGAAGATGAGGGCATTGAAATTGTGAATACTGACTTCTCTCTTGCCTATGGTTCAAGAATGCTATTGAACAAAACGAACTTGAGATTGATCAAGGGTCACCGTTACGGTCTGTGTGGTAGAAATGGTGCTGGTAAATCTACTTTAATGAGATCTATAGCCAATGGCCAATTGGATGGTTTCCCTGACAAAGACACTTTAAAAACCTGTTTTGTTGAACATAAATTGCAAGGTGAAGAGGGTGATTTGGATCTGGTATCTTTCATTGCTTTAGATGAGCAATTGCAAGCTACTTCAAGAGAGGAAATTGCAGCTGCTCTTGAATCTGTTGGCTTTGATGACTATCGTAGAAGTCAAACAGTCGGGTCTCTTTCTGGTGGTTGGAAAATGAAACTTGAATTGGCAAGAGCCATGTTGCAGAAGGCTGATATTTTACTTTTGGATGAACCTACTAACCATTTAGATGTCAGCAATGTTAAGTGGTTGGAAGAATACTTACTTGAACACACTAATATCACTTCTTTAATTGTTTCCCACGATTCAGGTTTCTTAGATGCTGTATGTACCGATATCATTCATTATGAAAATAAGAAGCTGGTATACTACAAAGGTAACCTGGCTCACTTTGTTGAACAAAAACCAGAAGCAAAGGCATACTACACTTTATCAGACACAAATGCTCAAATGCACTTCCCTCCTCCAGGTATCTTAACTGGTGTTAAGTCTAACACAAGAGCTGTTGCTAAGATGTCAGATGTGACATACAGTTATCCAGGAGCTGATAAGCCAAGTTTGAGTAACGTGTCTTGTGCTCTTTCTCTATCCTCTCGTGTAGCTATTCTAGGTCCTAACGGTGCTGGTAAGTCAACCCTAATTAAATTATTGACCGGTGAGTTGGTTCCACAAGAAGGTAAGGTTGAGAAACATCCTAATTTGCGTATCGGTTACATTGCTCAACATGCTTTGCAACACGTGAATGAACACAAAGAGAAAACTGCTAACCAATATCTACAATGGCGTTATCAGTTTGGTGACGATCGTGAAGTTCTATTAAAGGAATCTAGAAAGATTTCTGAGGAAGAAAAAGAAATGATGTTGAAAGAGATCGATGTAGATGACGGCAGAGGAGCTCGTCAAATCGAGGCAATTGTAGGTAGACAAAAGCTGAAGAAATCTTTCCAATATGAAGTCAAATGGAAGTGGTGGAAGCCTAAATATAACTCCTGGGTTCCACGTGACGTTCTTATCGGCCATGGTTTCGAAAAATTGGTTCAAAAATTCGATGACCATGAAGCATCTAGAGAAGGGTTAGGATACCGTGAATTAACCCCAGCAGTTATCACTAAACATTTTGAAGATGTTGGTTTAGACTCTGAAATCGCAAATCATACTCCTCTAGGATCATTATCCGGTGGTCAATTAGTTAAGGTCGTCATTGCAGGTGCTATGTGGAACAATCCACATTTGCTTGTTCTTGATGAGCCTACTAATTATTTGGATAGAGATTCACTTGGTGCTTTGGCTGTTGCTATCAGAGATTGGAGCGGTGGTGTCGTCATGATTTCACACAACAACGAATTTGTTGGTGCATTGTGTCCTGAACAATGGATTGTCGAAAATGGTACTATGGTCCAAAAGGGTGTTATGGATGTCGACCAATCCAGATTCGAAGATGGTGGTAATACAAATGCTGTAGGATTGAAACCTAATAGTTCAGTCACCGATGATGATTCACCAGCTAATATCAAGGTCAAACAAAGAAAAAAGAGATTGACTAGAAACGAAAAGAAAGCCCAAGCTGAACGTCGTCGTCTGCGTTATATTGAATGGTTGTCTTCTCCAAAGGGTACACCAAAGCCAGTGGATACAGATGATGAAGAGGATGATGAGTAAGAATAGGAGTCGTTTACATACAAATTTGCATCAATGTTGAGCAATTTGGAACTGATAGAAGTCAATTATTTTGACATTTTTCTTTTGTAAAAATATTTTCTTGGTATAATTTGACATATATAAATTGGGTATCACTAGTTAATTGTAGTTTCATATTTTAAAGACACAAATGGGAGAAAAGTGACATTGTTCTTTTCGGTAGCAGATATTTTCTTTAACTTCGAAAATCCTCAAGATTCCAAGCTGATTATTTGATATTTATCCGATTTTATCAAAACAATGGCACATGCAAGAAATAGAAGTACAGTAGCCAAGTCAAAGTCTATTGCCATTTGAATATTCGGACTCTTGTTGTTCGGTTATTTCCTCACCTTCAAGTTCACTAATAGCTCTATCTTTAATGTTCTTCAAATAATCTTGGTCCCTCTTTTCTCCCAAAATGCTTATTGTATTAAAACCAAGTCCAAAGTGAGGGTATGATCCAATTTTTATATCATCAGAATGCGTATCTGCTTCTTCTTGATATGTTCTCAAATGACGAGAAATCTGTGATTCGGACAACTTTGTTTTCACAAAGTAGCGGACATATTCTCTCTTATCAGCATCCATATTGTATATTTTCTTTATCGACGGCAAAAAGGACGTTAGCATTCTTTCGAATAGTTGGGGAATACCCGGTAAAATGTAGACCTTATTCTGTATAGCACAAATTGGAACCCATAGGTCGTCTGCAACATAGTATTTCTTCACCTGTTCCCCAGCAGGCAATGTGGCCATTCTATAGTAGTCCTTTAAAGACTCAGAGTCCAATCTCTTTTCAGGATGTGATCGTTCCTGCATTCTCCTCTTTGTCTCCTCATCCAGTTTACATGGCAGCCCAAAACTTTTCGCTATAGATGAGTAAGTGATGTCATCATGTGTTGGACCGATCCCGCCGGTCGTAACAATGAAGTCGTAACGTTTTGCCAGTTCCGTGACTGCCCTTATGATTTGATCCTCGTCATCACCCACTGTCATTATGCTCTTCAAAGCGATACCTTCATGATAGCAAAACTTGGCAAAAAAAGTGGAGTTCAGATCCACAACTTTACCATTCAGAATTTCATCACCAATTATCAGACAAGCGGCGTTCACTTTACCCATGTTGGACCTAAACCTTTTGATAACAAGACTACCGGACTTAATTTTGGTCAAAGAATTATTCATCCACAAGAAAAGAAACGAAAAGCAGGAGCTAGATTACGAGGATACCAATAAAATACATCTTTCACAACTTCGAAAAAGCTCATAAAAGAATCTCTCAGGGCTAATCACAGAATGTTGCAGTGCGTATTGGACATTCCTCAGTCACTTAAGTCACTGCTAAGGGAGTTGTGCTGAAATTGGGCTGACCCGGAATGTGGAAAACGGCAAGTCTAATACCAACCCACGGCGCACATGACGTATCACTTCTCATGTTGCCAGCTATCCAAAAGTACAGCACCTCGGTCAAGAAAGCTATACCTAAAGTACCAGGATATGATTTAAGTCAATTTGCAGTACAAACACAAAAGGTGTCAGGTGGAATATATGAAGTTGATATGAAAAGACGCTGAATGGAAAAAATGCTTAAAACCCTCACTATAGAGGATGATTCCGGTTCCATTAGGACAAAGCAGAAATGCTCAGAGGTCATTCAAAATGCACTGCAAAACATGTAAAAGAATAGCTAATATATGGATGCACAAAAAGTACCTGAAACTCTCTAATACTATCGAGCCCAGCTTGGATTTGAACTGCATAGCTATATGTGAAAGGCGTGCAATCATCATATAAGACGATTATGAAAAATTTTGGGATTTCGTCAAGAGCCCAGTTAACGAGACATGCGATGAGCATCATCGCTACTATTAACGGGGGGTTCAATGAAAGTTTCAGGCATTGGTCTGGGTTTGATTGCGTTCTAGGGATTTGCCAATATTCAGAGACGAGGGAGATACACTGAAACAATTCTAAAAACAGCCAATATGTCTATGAGCACATTTGATGCGGAAAACGCCCAGAACTCCGAGGATATCGAGAAGCAATTTGCTGTCGTAGCTGTTGAACAGGCTGAGACCTACTGGAACTTGATCACACATGTTCCTGGATCTAAGCTCCGTCTAACGAAGCTTGATGATGAAATCTACGAGCTATTCATGGAAAGGTTTCCAGAGTACAGAGACGTCGAGAAGCTGAAGAAATTTGAGGAGGAGGAACTAAAGAACAAAGTTGCCAAGGAGAGGTGGAGACAGTTTGCTGCCTACTTCGAGAAGAAAGTGGAAGACTTTAACTTTGGTACTCTGCTGAGAACAGATTCCAATGCCGAATATGGCCAATTTACCACCATTTTTGTGGTCAGAATCCAGTTCTACGCTTTTGAGATTGCTAGAAACAGACATGGGCTAAATGACTGGGCTGTTGGCAAATAGAGGATTAGTCAAAAACCTGTTTTGCCCGTATGCATATATTTAATAATAGATTTTGCCTGGGTTCAGCGAGACCCAGTTGAACAAACGCCCTGTATAATGATACACTCCACTATTTTGACAATGACATTGTCACTCATTCGGAGTTATGATATAAGGAACTCAACAGAATTAATTCATGACTGGAGAAATGTTGAGATAACATGACTTCAGGAACTATAAAACACATAAATAATCACTTCAATATTGTATAAAATTCAATGAGATTTAAAATCAAGAATTTTTGTGATGACCAGTAAGCTATCTAGTTTTGAAGAATAACGTTTCCAACTTTGAAGATATAAACCCTCCACAAAGCTCAATCGTTTCTTATCATAATCTTATCCTTGTGATATATAAATATATAGCATAAGTAATAATGGTATGCTATGGACGAAATGTACCAAATCTATCAATAATAAAAAACAATAAAAGTATAATAACCTGAATAGACTAAAAAAATAAATAGTTTTGCAAGAAGTGAAATTTGTCCGCAAATTCGCTCAATTTTGAATTTGCTTTCCATCAGATTCCTCTAAAGTTCCAGCTTCATCGCTTTCTTCGATATATTCAATATCAATTTTGATCATAGAGGGAAGTTCTTCCGCAAAAACTTTCCGCAGATGAGCTGTTAGTAGTTCAAACTCCCCAATATCCAAAACATTATCCCATCTCTGCTTTGGTACTGTTAATATGAGATGCGCCCTCAAATTTGGTCCAGAAGATAATATACGCAATTCCGCAATTGTGTAAGGGTGCTTCGCATTGTTGTTAGTCACCAATTTGGAAAGGGTTTCATTAATTATGGATTCAACCTCCTCATATCTGGGATCGTTCTTGGACAATGCCTCATCCACTAATTCACGAAGAGACATTGACATCCCGTGAAAACCGGCCTTCATGATCATTATTGCAACGATCAAACCGCCGACAGTATCCAAAGACTGAATATCAAACAAATGTCCTGCTGTAATAGTAACAAATGCAACTAACGAAGTTAGAGAATCAACACGATGATGCCAAGCATTGGCCATCAATACATTAGAATTTGTTTCGATGGCAACCTTTTTTGTAGCTCTAAATACCCACTCCTTAGCCACTATAGATGCAGCTGCAATCCAGGCAGCATTTATATCTGTTACCTCTTTGGTTATTTCCTCTACAGTGTGATGGTGGTGGTGATGCCCACTTGATAGCCCAATTTGATGCAGTGTTTCAATAATTGTATGAGGAACCATCGGCCCCACCAATGCACAAACTGATGTCCAACCTATCGATAGACCAGCCATTGCTAGAATAGTTGAAACTGCCAATGAACCAACTGTCTCAACCTTACCATAACCGTAGGGGTATTTTTCGGAGGGTTTATTTGATGCTAAATCCACAGAAAATAATGTCAGAAAATCTGCGATCATATCACTCAAGGCGTGTACCGCATCTGCAAACAATGCTTGTGAGTGAAACACAATACCACCTACAAATTTCCCAGCTGCTATTGCGACATTTATACCAAGTCCAATCCAGGTTATACGAACACCGGCGTTTTTCCTGATTTCTTCTGTGCTCAATATCAAGAGCGGATTTCCACCCGTGTGTGAATGTGTGTGCCCATGCCCGTGATGGTGCATATGGGAATGTATATGAGACTGTGGTTTTGGTTCACTATCTTTTGATTTTGTAATAGGGCTTCCTAAATATGTAGCTTTGGGCGAATGTGTTCGTGAGTGCCTTAATATCGATCGTATACTGAAAGAATCGTTTGTCTCTGTTTCAGACTCCCGCATGTGAACATGTCTATGAGATGAGTCCTCCATTTCACTCGCCAACCCAGTTAGATGTTCATGACTGTGCCCATGACTATGTCCATGAGTGTGCCCTTGATTATGCCCATGACAATGCTTGTGATCAGGGCTTGCGATATCTGCAGACTCTTTTGAATCATCTTCATTGGGGGGTTTATTCACTAAAGTAGCCATACATTTTTTTGCATTCCAATCTATCTGAATATGAGACCGTACAGATTGTCTGCAAAACAGTAGACTTCCCGTTATTTGTCTATTACCTAATTTTGACAAAGTTAACTTTAACATTCCAATGCCACCATAAAATGCTTGCCGAACAATATGCAATGAAATTCAATAGCGACCAGTGAGATAAATTAGATAAGCTTAAAACTATACCAGCTAAATGATATTGGAAATTCTCTTTAATAATTGCAGATTGCACAGTTATTTTTGGCTTTCTATCTCCCAATATATAACGTAAGTTTTGATGCAGATCAATTTAGAGATGTGAAAATGAAATCAATTAATGTGTCAAACCTGCTACCTACCAGATCGTTCGAAATTAATGCAAAAGTGTTTAGAAAGACCTCTAGCTGTCAAGTTTCCTGTTAAGTTTGATTACTTTGAACATCGATGCCAGTATTATTATTTTTTTTTTTCCACTGCCATTTCCAATTGCCCAATTTTTTTTCAATAGAAACAATGCTATCTACGCGTTTTCTACGTTGGTTTCTTCGCCAGTCCTGACATGCATTTAGGCCTCGTATAAACACAAACCCATTTTCTTTTTGGCTTTATACTCATCGAGCTTGTTGAATGGATATTAAAACCAACAGAGGATCGGATTGGTCATATATTTAATTCCAGAAACTCATTAAAATCTACAATGGTCTTTTTAATATTTAACCTAGAATTACTACACAGTCTTGAATGAATTTATCCTTAAATTCGATTACATTACATAGTCTTACTTCAATTGAGGTATTGATGTTGAGCGATAGCCTCCATTTTAGGATGGTGAGTACTAAACAAGATGAATCAAAACATACGATTTTGATAAAGCAACTTAGTAGCGGTCGCTTCTTCTGTTGTAGTCGTCATCATCGTAGCTACCGCCACCATAGTTTCTTTGGCTGTTTTCAGTGGCTGAGTTTGAAGTACCGTAGTTATGTCCTACTGTATCTTCACCATAACTGTTCTGATTTGAAGTTCCCCAGGTATTTTGGCCCACGGTATCACCACCGTAATGCTGTTTATTAGAAGTCCCGTAAGTGTCATGACCGTACGTATCATCACCATAATGTTGCTTATTTGAGGACCCATAAGTATCATGGGCATACGTGTCACCACCATAGTGTTTCTTATTTGTAGAGCCATAAGCATCATCGCCATATGTATCATGTCCATAGGCATTGTTCTTGTTAGCTGGTTCACAGTCATTGTCACTATCGTTACCATATGAGCCACTGCCCTTTTGAGAACCACCATAAGAGTTGTTACCATAAGAATTATTGCTATGAGAGAGGTTGTTCCTGTTCGTGGCGCCATAGGAGTCATCATTGTAGGATGTCTTCTTGTTAGAAGTTGAACCATAGGAGTTATCATCATACGATGTCTTGTTCTTGTTGGAAGAACCATACGAGTCGTGGCCGTACGAGGACTTGTTCTTGTTGGAAGAACCATACGAGTCGTCACCGTATGAAGACTTGTTCTTGTTGGATGAACCATATGAGTCGTCACCGTATGAGGACTTGTTCTTGTTGGATGAACCATACGAGTCGTCACCGTATGAGGACTTGTTCTTGTTGGAAGAACCGTATGAGTCGTCACCATAAGAAGACTTGTTCTTGTTGGAAGAACCGTATGAGTCGTCACCATAAGAAGACTTGTTCTTGTTGGAAGAACCGTATGAGTCGTCAC
>JAJLUB010000010.1:47694-133038 GCA_030564085.1 Nakaseomyces uthaithaninus
GACTTGTTCTTGTTGGAAGAACCGTATGAGTCGTCACCATAAGAACTGTTATTCTTGTTGGAAGAACCGTACGAGTCGTCACCATAAGAAGACTTGTTCTTGTTGGAAGAACCGTATGAGTCGTCACCATAAGAAGACTTGTTCTTGTTGGAAGAACCGTATGAGTCGTCACCATAAGAACTGTTATTCTTGTTGGAAGAACCGTACGAGTCGTCACCATATGAGGACTTGTTCTTGTTGGAAGAGCCATATGTTGAATCCTCACCATAAGAACTGTTATTCTTGTTGGAAGAACCGTACGAGTCGTCTCCGTATGAAGACTTGTTCTGGTTCGATCCATATGAGTCGTCATCATATGAAGACTTGTTTTGGTTCGATCCATATGAGTCGTCACCGTAAGAACTGTCATTCTTGTTGGAAGAACCGTATGATGATTGCTTCTTGTCATCATCGTCGTTGATCGAGGTCTTAGAGAACTTATCTCTCACAGTACCTTCCAACTTAGAAAAGTTATCATCACCTATCTGGTTCTTGAATTTATCCATTCTTTCCTTGCCTACAAAATTTTCTGCCTTGCTTAAGAAGTCATTCCCACCACGGTTGTTGTTGTCGTCGCCATAATTATCATTATTCCCATCACGATTACTGTCATTTCCATCACGATTATCGTGATCTTCAAAAGCGTGTTTAACCTTATCGAACAATCCCATATTTAAGAACTAAGTCTTGACTACTGAATCACTGCCCTACTATTTTTTGAATGCTCAATTGAACACAAACTACAAAAAAAGACAAAACAAATCACACTACTTGGTAACTATTTATACCAATACAAAACTAAGGGATTTCTCCCACCGGCTAACTCCACAATTATAAAAAAAACAGCTCCACCCCCTTATCATCATACATATTCAACTATTTGCAATGGGAAGAATGATCAGAGAAGGGTGTGGATTACATTGATCTAAAAAAAGTTAAAATTATCTTAGACTATCTGTGAGAGCTGAGAGGAAGTCCAGAGGGAGGGCACACATTCCAACAACTCGAGTCCAGCCAAGGACGACAATGGTGGCGAGCGCTCGATTCGGATCCCGCTGAAAACAGGCACGCCAGGCTATTTTCCTTACACCCAACTCAATGCTTCTTCGTTACAGGAAAGCACCTAGCGTAGAGAAACAAGAAAAGTACCATTCGTCCCTTGGACAAAGGAGAACGAATTTGCAAGAGTAAAAAGACAATTGGAAAGAACAAATCTGCTGCTGCGAAAGAAATCGACCACGCCCAGGATCCAGCGAATGAAATATTAGCTGGCCTCCCAGGGTCATGATGAATCCCTTCCAGACTGTTTTTCGTATAAGAACCGTTATATCACTCAATAACAGTCCGCAGGCGAGCCCTCCTCGTGGTGCCAGCCCTAGTAGTGATGACGTAGTAGCTCCCCCCTCCCATTCTCCCGCAGAGACGGCTTAGCCCTGTAGAGACCGCATTCTTTCTTTCTTTTTTGCCTTCTTCGCGTGCAAAAAACCGCGATTGCTGTCTTTGTGCGCATGCTTACCGGCTTGTCGGATCGTGTTCACAAGGCCTGTGCCACCGCCTTTTAAATGCGCCTTGATGATGAAGCTTGAAGTCGAATGGAATTGAACCCGATGAGATCTGCTATTCAGATATCCGGAAGAGCTCTTTTTTTCCAATTTGCTAGTGCGTGTGAGTTTCCTGAATGTAGTGTTGAATATTACTCTGTTGGGAAACAACACTTAAGATATAGTATACTCTATTGCAAGAAATTTCTTGTATTTTATAATGTTACAATTTAATAAACGGTGTATATAATGAACTAGAATAGTGATAGAAGAACCGAAATAATAGACCGTAACGAAGCAGGTGAAAACCATGTAGTGGTCATCGTTATTTCCGAAAGATTCAGACTCTCGGCGTTTATATACCTATTAAGCTTTGTTGTAGCCAGCCAATGGTTCTTCTTTTGATTTCTCCGTTTTCGTCTCTGTACAAACGCTGCTGTTCAAGAATGTCTATCATTTCGTCAGCTGTCTTGCCCTTGTCTATTCCGTTCAAAATGAATTTGTAAAGTCGTTTCCTCCTCGAGAATGTTTTTTTGTTACGTTTGATACGCCACTTATTGCCGTACTTTTCCTCCAGACCTCGAATTGACGGGCTTCCATCAATTCCGTTCACATACTCCTCCCAAATGGTTTTCACACTAGTAGGCGCTTTCAGGAGCATGTAATTCAGCTCGCTATTAGCATCTCTAGCCTTTGCCTTGAGAGTGTAGTCCTTTTTCTTCGGCTGAATAACGTCATGTCTGATCTTGTTTATCTTTTTCAGCTTGTTGCGCTTAATTTCGTTATGTTGATTTGACTTAGGTTTCTTTTCAATATCCTCATCTGCCTCGTCTTCTTCTTCATACTCTTCCTCTTCCTCTTCATCGACTTCGTCGTCTTCCTCCTCATCGCTGGGCTCGGAGGAGTTCTCGTTGCCGTCATGGTCGTAACAGTTATTGTTACTATTGATATAGTCGTTCACTTTGTAAGAATTTTTGCGCCCATTGACAGCAAAACCAGTTGTATTTGTGCTGTAATTATTCTTGCTAGCATTTATCGTATTGCTCCTGAAGCCAGCACCTGTTGAGCTGGACACTGAGTTCTTCTTGTCATAATAATTAGGCATGATTTGGTTCATGGTCATGTAGTTCATCTGGTTTACTTGCTTCCCTTTTTTAGGTGACATGTCCTCCTCATCATCGTCTTCTTGATATCCCTCTTCGTCAACCTGCATCCTGCTCATGTCTTCCCGATTAAACTGCATTCCGTGACCAGACCCAGCGGTGTTGTTCTGAGTATTTCCAGGATTGTGCATGACACCGTTGGAGAGCATAGAGTCGTTGAGCAGTGTGCTGGAATTCACATTGTTACCATTTACACGCTTACTCTCAAGTGTCTTGTTTGCATTGCTAGTGGTGTTCTCCATGAAATTCGGAAAGTTGATGTTATAGCCATTTATACTTGTCGAGTTGACAGCATTTTGATTAGATAATCCCGATAGATACGGTGTCTTAACTGTGTTCCCGTTCCCCGTATGGCCAGCCAGCTTACCATCAACCGAGGAAAAATGCATATTGTTCAATGAGTGCAAGTCGTTGTAAGAGCTAGATGCACTGGTCAAGTTGGATGAGACGTAGGGAGGGTTGGTGGTACCCGAGATTGTCGAGTGTTGCGACAGCACATTGGGGTTATGGGCCATAGTGGGATTGGCATCATTATTCTGTTGGGCGCGCTCGCCCAGCAAAGCTGCCTCGTTTTCCAGCCTGTCCTCGAGGTTTGAAGGATTTATCGGTGTGAAATTATTGGGCCGCTTCCTCTTCTTTATTCCGTTCGGGTTGAGTATGAAGGTCTTTCGCCTGCTTGGTTTCATATGATTCCGCAAGGACCTGAACTGGCCTGCGGTGTTCATGGGCTCCATTGTGTTGTAGTAAATGGGTGCCATCGGGTTCGGAGTTTCGGTTGTTGCTGTTGGGGTCGGGTGATGGTACGGCATCGCAGACTCGTCCAGTGTATCGAGCACGTCGCTGGACTTCGTCCGCTTGATCTTCTGCAGGTACGAACTGCTCACATTTGTGATGGAGTTCAGCAGATCAGTGACGAAGGTTGTCTGAGTCTGGTCGTTTTCCATCCCGGTGAGGTCTATGTGCTGGTCAACTTTGTTCAGCTTCGAGGAAAGTTTCAGAAACGCGTGGGAGTTGCTCTGCTTCAAGTCGAGGATCATCGAGTTCTGGTCGTTAATCTTGTTGAACAGATTGTCGAAGTTCGCCTCCATCACTGCCAACCGGCCCGAGATGGCGTCGAGCTTCCCGAACAGCTGCTGCATCGCGCCAGCCTCCACCTCGCGCTCCTCCGCACGGACCGACGGTCCTGCCGGGCTGGGCACGCCCACACGAGCCTCTACATCTGCGTCTGCTTCTCCTCCCACATCGGCTGCATCTGCGTCTGCGTCTGCGTCTGCACCTCCTTCGCCCGCACCTGCAGCAGCATCGACTGCAGCAGCAACCGCCCCACTGGCAGGTGCAGGCGTGGTGGACTCTGCTCTCTCCCCGCCATCGCGCTCCTTCTGCGGATCCGCTACCGACACAGCACCAGGGGCATCTTTCTCAACCAAGTACATCGGGGTTCACACCAATGGGAAGGAACTGTGGTATACGTGCAAGCAAGTGCAACTTATCCTGTCTGTGGGCAGCACATTTCAAAAGCTCGTTTTAATATCCATTGCTGGAAGATAGCAAAATGACGTATTTTGTGCAACCGAGATGGGCCTTTGCTGCATGAAAAAAAAAAATATCACGGCGCACTGCTCCGCACACCGAGTTACGAGACTCCAGCCAGCTCATCTGAAAATCACCTTGCACGCGACCCACGAGAAACTCGTCGTAAAGCATCTCTTCCTTCGACGTCCGATGCACTCCGGCGTGCCGGAGTGCATCGGAGAGAGCTGGGGGATGGCCGGTGGGAGGGCCGTATAAGTTTTGTCATTCTAGAAGAAACGCCCTGCGTGATGACACGTGTGCAGCGAGAACCCGTCTCTGCGCGGGCACATAGGGGGGGGGGGTAACTGCATGAATGTAGACGGGTCAACAGTACGAGTGACGTATTCCCGCAGCATGTGATGCAGTGCCACTGTGGGCGAAGACGCTGGGGATTTACACTGCCCTTCTGCCGTGTTCTTTCCCAGAGAGGAGGAGCCCCACAGACTGGGGGGAGGGGGGTACTCCCACACACATGCGCGAACGCACAGGGAGCACCGGGGGGGGGCGAGGCAGAGACAGAAGGACACTTGCCGATCCCTGGAAGGAGGCTTTTTTTGGCTGTCGGTGGGCAGAGCAACGCCGTACAGGCGGGGGGGGGGGGAGAGCCCCAGGGAAACTGGCTCCTGTGAAGTTGCCGGGGGGCCGGCCAGGCCGACCTGGACTTGCACATCTCTAAGTGATTCCACTTCTGGATATCATTCCAGAAGTGCTATTACCCAATTCTTTTAACAAGGGACCAAGGTGGAATAGAATAAAATACTAGAAATAGGACTAGGAATAGGACTAGATTAGATTAGAATCTACATAGAAGTTAGTACTCGCTATTGAACTTCGCCGGTAGGGAAAGAAGGCTAGACAAGACTAAACATAATACACAACAACGTCAAGACAAAGAAAAAAAACTACTTTTCGAATACTCGGTTCATAAAATTTACGGCAAATGATTCTGTGGCTTTGGTTTTTGGTTCTGCTGGATAGTGTGCAGGCGAAGAGGTCGCTGTTTGCGACCTCGCTGGTGACCTGTATGCAGAACTCGCAGCTGTCCTCTAACAGCTTCAACGTTACGTTCAACCCGGACGACAGGTCGCTGTACTACAACCTGGACATGACGACCTCTATTGACTCGTACATCTACGCTCTTGTGGATGTGTATGCGTACGGGTTCAAGATCATCACCAAGGAGGTTGATCTGTGCAACATCGGCTGGAAGCAGTTCTGCCCCGTGCACCCCGGTAACATCCAGATTGAGTCCATCGAGTACATCTCTAAGGAGTACACGGACGAGATCCCCGGTATCGCATACCACGTCCCGGACATCGACGCCTTCGCCAAGGTGCGGGTGTACAGTGCCGACACCAACGCATACCTCGCCTGTGTGCAGGTCTTCTTCAGCAACGGTAAGACGGTTTCGCAGACCGCCATCAAGTGGGTGAGTGCGGTGATATCGGGTATCGGGCTGCTCCTGTCCGCGGGGCTGTCGTCCTTCGGAAACTCCAGAGCTGCCTCCCACATCTCTGCCAACACAATGCTACTGTTCCTCTATTTCCAGTCCGTCGTGGTCATCGCGATGCTACATGTCCACAGAATGCCCCCTATTGCGTCTGCCTGGGCTGAGAACCTCGTCTGGTCGATGGGCCTGATTAGAGTGACGTTCATGCAGAAGATTTTCCGTTGGTTCGTGCAGTCGACGGGCGGTACCCCCGAGTTGTTTCTGACTTCCAAGACCCAAAGTGTCCTGGCACAGAGAGCCTTCGAAGTTACTGCCTCGACCAGTCTCTTCAAGAGAGCTACAGAAGTGCTGTATGGTAATCACAACACAAAAATTTTCAGGGGTATCAAACGTCTTGGCTACTTGATGCGGATTGAGAGTACCTCTATCGTACCAACTGGGTTCACATTTTTCGTACTCTGCGGCTACTTACTGGCTGCTATTATTATTGGCACTAAGTATGCCGTGGAAGTCTGCATAAGAGCTGGTTGGCTCAACCCTAAGAGATTTTTCGCTTACAGACAGAACTGGAGAACGATCCTGAAAGGTGCACTTTTGAGGTATATCTACATCGGGTTCGTCCAGTTGACAATCTTGAGTTTTTGGGAATTTACTGAGAGAGACTCTGCCGCTGTCATAGTGATTGCCTGTTTATTCGTTTGCCTGTCTTGTGGTCTAATGCTTTGGGCAGTATTCAGAACTTTGCACTTTGGTAAAAAATCAGTCAGACTGTACAATAACCCTGCTGCCTTATTATATGGTGACGAATATGTTCTACACAAGTACGGTTTCTTTTACACTATGTTTAATGCCAACTATTACTGGTGGAATGTTGTCTTACTTGTTTACATGTTCCTAAAATCACTCTTTGTTGGCTTTGCACAAGCTTCTGGTAAGACACAGGCTTTGGCATTGTTTATCTTTGATTTCTTCTATACGATTGCTGTTATAAGGTACAAACCTTATTTAGATCGTCCAACAAATATTATGAACATTTTTATTTGTGTCGTTACCTGCGTGAACTCTTTCCTATTCATGTTTTTCTCGGACTTATTCCACCAAGGGTATCAAGTTTCTGCAATTATGGGCTGGGTGTTTTTCATTATGAATGCAGCATTTTCGCTGATCCTTCTCCTCATGATCTTGACATTCGTGTTCATGATTGTTTTCTCAAGAAACCCTGATTTGAAATTCAAACCAGTCAAGGACGACAGAGCTTCTTTCCAGAAGACGACTGTTATTGATCCTTTCGAGGATCCAAAGCATGCAGACCTACTTGCTTCTCCTTCTACTTTCTCAAGTGATTCACCAATCAATGAGAAAAACGGAAAGCGCAGATTCACAGCAGCCGATGAGTTGCTAGCATTGGGACAAGTCGCAGGGGATCATGACAATGATTGGGAAAACACAGCTGAGATTGAAAAGGCCCGTGCCCGTGATAATTCCTTGTTGTCTCCATTTGGAGAAGCAGAAAAGTTTACCCATGACTCTGTTATAAATGATCACAGTAGTTCAAGCGTTAACGACACATCTGTTAATGAGAAACTGCCGGATTCGAACAAGAAGGTATCGTTCCCAGGTAAGATCATACGTGCTTTGTCATTGAAAGGTTACAAAGATAATTATGATGAAGATAGTCCAATAGCAACGCAACGCAAGGTCGTCAGCAATGTACGCCCAGGTACTTCAAATGACGATAGCTCTGAATTAGATGGATTTTATCATGGTGGTAACGATTTTGAAAGAGAGCCAGTTAACCCTTTCGAATCTGATACGGAAAACGGATTTTCTACTCCAAATTCAAATCTGGACAGATTTGGAACTGATGTAGATACCGAATCTTTCAGCTTTTCATTCAATAGGGGTGTAGATCGTCACTTTAATGATGAGCGTAACTGATTTTCTAACTAATTCTGTTGTTCATGCAAATGAATATATTGCAACAGATATTAGTAATCTAGATTGAAGACAGCTTTCTTTTCAATGTACAACAAATATATTCTCATTATTCATTTCATTTTCAGTATTTCCATTTTATTTCGAATTTCCTGAATTATGCTTTTTCCTCCCACTTTTCATATTCCTTAATCAACAACCACTCATGAATACTTTGGCAATGTAATCGATTTTCGATTATCGTCTTTTCTTCTGCTCTTTCTTTTGCTTCATGAAATTTTCAATCACTGCTTTTCCCGTTATATTTTTTATAATTACTACCATGTTATGATTTTCGGAGTAAGTGAATATCAAGGAACAACATCACGTCATTTTGCTATAAAACCCATACCGAAGGAAATACTGCAAAATATTTAATTAGTATTATTATTTTTTACTACTACTTTTTGGTGTCTTTTTACTTTAGTTTTTTAGTCTTTTTTTGTAATTTATTAGCAAATTTATATTTTATGTTTTATCATCCTTCTTTCTTTTCTTACAACTGTGTTATGCAAGCAAGCATTTTCATTTACAAACAAGTCTTGCTCGTTGAATTAATTTCTAGTTGGTATTAGTCAGTACATACTGTAACTGCTGTTGAGGTATTGATCCGTATCGTCCAATAACGTTAACTATTAGGTTCCTAATGTTCGAAATACTAGTTCTGCAGGTACTAAATTCGTCATAATCCTCATTAGCAAGTATCCCTTCGAACCAAAAATTTGTATTAGAAGTATTAAAACCCAAAATGGACTTAGTTTTGAAGAACATGTTAGAAATTAAATGATGGATAGAATTGAAATTGCCAATATCTGTACTTCTGAATTCAAAACTGGGTATATTTATTGTGTGCATATATGGAACAACTTTGTGAATTTTGAAGCTCTTATATAATTTCAATTGGTTGAGCTTATTACCAATACTCCATATCGTCTGTGTATCCTGTATATTATCTGCAATTAGTGGTAGCAATGGTATTGTATTATTTACTGAGCACAGAGATTTTGCAAACAGTTTGTTAACAATTGTCAAGTCATTTCGTGAATAGCTTAGCGCACGTAATTTTTGTTCATCATCTAGGTTGCAATAAAAGAGTGCACCAATAAAACTGCCTGGAAAGTAAAGGGAATAGTCCCTCCTGTAATACCTTCTTGCTCGAGATAGTTTGAAGCAGTGGTAGCTCTCTAGTTTTGAGATTGCATTGGCCTTCCAAGATGTTTCATTACTAGCTACATGGTCAAGAATGCAAATTGGTGTTTGCCAATCAACATCTTCTTGAAATACTTGCTTCATTTCCCATAACAAACTTCCATTCTGACAAAGTACTATGTGGATGTCATTGGTAATAGCTGGTGGAAAAATTTGTACCGTAAATTTTTTGACAACTCTAAATCCTGAATATAATTTAATATTTTGTTCCTGATTATAAAGGAGAAATTTATTTTTAAGCAAGTCGATCAAATGATTGCCATCTGAATAGATATCTTGCTTACCACAAACTTCCTGAGCCATAACTGCTTCAAAATCCATCTTATAATTGTCTGGCAGTACTATTGCTTCGCATAACAAAGACAATGGAAAAAGGAATGCAATAATATTTATCATCATCATTAGAGGTACAGTTTAAAAAAGAATGACCACTCCAAAGGGGCTTTTGTATCTGAAATTTGAATATTATCAAAACACATAAAAGATCCATAAACTACTTCATGTTATGAACTGAACCTATTTGTCTATCATATATTATATTATTCAGCAAACCAGTTTTGAATTTATTTTGTGATTCTAGAAACGTGATATATCGTATTACACTACCATTTTTGAAGCTTCGTGTTTTTTTTTTGGGATTTTTCCTTTGGCCTTGGGGAGGGCCCTTGTTGGTGATTCGGGAGTGGTGCAACAGAAGAAACACAACGTCATTCAATTGGAAAGTCCAATTTGGAAGGCTTATGAGACTTTGCGATTCTCAATAAGTATAGCTGTTAGTTCGAAATCCTTTTTCTTTACTAACTTTCCCTGTTTGCAAGGGGAGAACGATAGGATCGAATAACTAGTCTAATGAAGTTGGACGTTAAGGTATGTCTTGTCCCTTTTTCATAATGAGAGGGTCAATTGCTCTGTGAATTATTGATTTGCGAGTTGGATGATGTGCGAATGGGAATTGCAATTATTACTCTTATTGAACGGTGAGTAAGTGGTCTTGGACATTGATTGATGACTAGCAATTCATTAGCGAATTACACTTAGAGAGCAATACAATCCCAAACAGATTAGTAAAATGAAAATTCGAAATACTAACAGATTTCTTTATTCCCTATAATGCTATTTTGGAATTCATCCGATTCCACAAGGTATATATAGGATAGTTCGTTATAATACAGAAAACTTTCAGTAAAAGATCCAACAGGGTCAAGGGTATCGATCTCCACCCTTCTGAACCTTGGTTGTTAACCACCCTTTACTCTGGTAGAGTTGAAATTTGGAATTATGAAACACAACAAGAGGTCAGAAGTATTCAAGTTACTGACTCTCCAGTGAGAGCTGGTAAGTTCATTACCAGAAAGAACTGGATTGTTGTCGGTAGTGATGACAACAAAGTTAGAGTATTCAACTATAACACAGGTGAAAAGGTTGCCGATTTTATTGCGCACCCAGATTATATTCGTTCCATTGCTGTGCATCCTTCCAAACCCTACATTTTGACAGGGAGTGACGATCTAACAATCAAACTTTGGAATTGGGAAAAGGACTGGGCTTTGGAACAAACCTTTAAAGACCATGAACATTTTGTTATGTGTGTTACCTTCAACCCCAAGGATCCAAATGTGTTTGCATCTGGTTGTTTAGATCACAAAGTCAAGGTTTGGTCCCTCGGTCAATCGACCCCAAACTTTACGTTACACACTGGTCAAGAAAAAGGTGTGAACTATGTGGATTATTATCCTCTTCCAGACAAGCCATATTTGATCACTTCTTCTGACGACACCACTGTCAAAATTTTTGACTACCAAACCAAATCGTGTGTTGCAACCTTGGAAGGACACATGTCTAATGTTTCATATGCAGTTTTCCATCCAACCCTACCAATAATTATTTCTGGTTCTGAAGACGGTACGGTGAAATTATGGAACTCTTCTACATATAAATTAGAAAAGACCTTAAATTTAGGTTTAGAGAGAAGTTGGTGTATAGCTACTCACCCAACTGGACGCAAGAACTGCATTGCATCCGGTTTTGATAGTGGTTTTACCGTTTTATCATTGGGTAACGACGTTCCAACTCTATCTTTAGATCCGGTTGGTAAGTTGGTTTGGTCTGGTGGTAAAAATGCTTCAGTTTCAGATATATTTACTGCAGTTATAAGAGGTAACGAGGATGTTGATCAAGATGAACCTCTCCCATTACAAACTAAAGAGTTGGGCTCTGTTGATGTGTTTCCACAAGCTTTGAAACACTCTCCTAATGGTAGATTTGTTACTGTTGTTGGTGATGGAGAATTTGTTATCTACACTGCCTTGGCATGGAGAAACAAGGCTTTCGGAAAATGTCAAGATTTTGTTTGGGGGCCTGATTCGAATTCATATGCTCTTGTTGATGAAACTGGGCAAGTAAGATATTATAAAAATTTTAAGGAAGTGACATCTTGGTCCATTCCAGTTTCTTATGGTGTTGATCATCTTTTCAGCGGTTCCTTACTCGGTGTAAAGTCTGACGGCTTTACATACTTTTTCGATTGGGATAGCGGTAACTTAGTAAGGAGAATTGATGTTGACTCTAAGGATGTAATTTGGTCCGACAATGGCGAACTTTTGATGATCTTGAACAAAGATAATGAACAAAATGAAGGAAGTGGCGCGTATTCTTTAATTTTCAACAGAGATGCATTTATCGAGGCTAGTGAACAAGGAGCTATCGACGAAACGGAAGGTGTTGATGAGGCATTTGATGTATTGCATGAATTAAGCGAAACTGTCACTTCTGGTAAGTGGGTTGGTGACGTATTTATCTACACAACCTCTTCGAACAGACTGAATTATTTTGTTGGTGGCAAGGTCCACAACCTAGCACACTACACAAAAGAAATGTACTTATTGGGTTATTTGCCTCGTGACAACAAACTTTACCTTGCTGATAAGGAAATTCATGTGTACGGCCATAAACTTTCTATCGAAGTTCTCGAGTTCCAAACGTTAACTTTGAGAGGTGAGCTTCAAGAAGCAATGGAAACTGTTTTACCAAACATTACTGATAAGGATGCTCTAAACAAAGTAGCAAGATTTTTGGAAGGTCAAGAATTTTACGATGAAGCTCTTGAAATTGCGACCGATAAGGATCATAAGTTCGATTTAGCCTTGAAGGTTGGTCAACTGGATTATGCTTACAGTGTTTTATCTGATGACGATAGTGAACTAAAATGGAGATCTTTAGGTGATGCAGCATTACAAAAATTCCATTTCAAATATGCTATTGAAGCCTTCGAAAAAGCAAACGACCTCGATTCGTTATTCTTGCTATACTCCTCATTCAATATTAAGGATAAATTAATAACTATTGGGGAACGTGCAGAAGAACAACAGAGATACAATCTTGCATTTGATGCATACTGGGTTATCGGTGAAATTAGTAGGATCAAGAACTTACTTGTAAACTCGGGGAGATTGTCTGAAGCAGCAATTGTGTCTTATACATATGGCTTGAACGAAGATGAAGTATTAGATGTTGTGAAACAGTGGAAAGAAAAGTTAGTATTAGAGAAAGGCAATGATAAGATTTCATCAAGAATTTCTGATACCACAGATGGGTTACCTCCTAGGACACCAGAGGCTTCTCCATTGATAGACTTACAATCCGAGAAGCAAGTCTCATCTGAAGAATCCAAATCTAAGCCAAATACAACCAATGAAGACAAGCAAACAAAAAAGGATAAAAAGAAATCGAAACAAAAGAATAAGGAACCAGAGCCTCTAATAGACATTGATAGCAATGGCAGTGGTGAATCTTCAACTATATCCAAGTCTGAAGAGAAAGATGATATCACCCACGCCGAAGACAAAGTAGGTTCCTCTGAAAAGGACACTCCAACGGAGAAATAAACCGAATTAAATATGTTAACTTTAGAAAATTAGACATTGCTATTTAATTCTCTGTACAGTTCATGAATATAAAAATCTATAATAAAGAGAAAAAAGCACCTACAATATAATCAATAATATAAAAACTTCCTTGTACTTTTCTAGTTGAATTGAATTTGTGTCAAGGTCCATAAATTAGTTAGCTAACCACATAATCAATTGGAAAACACTTCAATTTTGTCTACAATCTTTTTTTTGAGCTTACCTATAAAGTAAATCTCTTTAGATTCATCACGCGAAGCTGCTGGTTTCGATCTTTCTACTCGGCCGAAGACCTTGCGCATTCGACTTTCAAACAAAGTCGTTTCTGGACCCATGAACTGTTTACAAACAAACGTGCCACCTGGTTTTAATAAATCAATAGCGCTTATTAACGCTGCATCACACAAATCAATTGAGTTTTGGTGATCTTTTACGGCTAAACCGCTAGTATTGCTCATCCTGAAATATGGCATATTAGTAAGATTATTCGTAGAATATTTAAAAGGGGGAAATGGTTCATACATATCACTTATTATCACATCTATTGGTAAAAACTTGTTTATTAATTGTTCAGTTCCTGAGTCGCCAAAATTCCGATCAGAGGTCAATTCAGCATCGCTATCATTATTAACATTATGCTCAATGAAGAACTGTCGTATGAGGGCGTGCGTTTTCTTTGATAATATATTTGCCTGTAATGAACTTACACCAAAAGGTGGATCGCATGGCAGAATGTCCACCCCTAATATAACAGAATCTTGATTGGATCTTTTGTGAGCCATTTGAGACCACGCACCAGGTGCAAATCCCAAATCTAATATATTCTGTGCTCCTCGTTTGTCAAATATGTGGTAAACATCATCCAATTGAGCTAGTTTAAATCCAGCACGTGATCGTAGACTGTCTAATTTACTTTCTCTAGTATAAAAATCCTGTTTTTGCCTGTCTAACCATCTTTTGGAGCTTGCCCTACTGTATAAACGGGCAAAGGTATGGTTCGAAGGCCCAAGACACAGACGACGTACTGTAGAGAATTGAATCATCGTCACATAGAATTTTGTGCTGTACATAACTGAACTTAATAACGTTATCGTTCAATGAGAAACAAGCAAGATACCACTTGGCTGATATGATACGGTTATGAAATACAGATATAATGTTTAGTAATATGATGTAGGAGTACTCATATTAAGAGGGCATTGATACACTCTCCTTATTTTGTAAATCATATGTGTTGTATGCATTGAATCACTCTAGTATTGAACCATCGGCCTTCCAATATATCCAACAGTCACAAATTATATTCCACTTTGTTCAGTTTGATTGCGTTCAAAACATTACCTTTCCTACGCTTTCCACGGCTGCTGCACTGGCTAAGAAGCCATGACACTGCTTCCATATCTACACCCACACACCCATAAATCAAAATTTTTGTGAGAAAAAGTTTCGAATTTGCAGGTAGAATCATGCTTCTGATAATTTAGAAAATTACCCAAAAGAGTAAGACTTGAAAACCTACAATATCTGTCAGCGCTTAGAGATATATATCATTTACCTGGCATACTATACAAGATATATACTATTGCGGATGTAATATATTGCCATCGATTCAGTTAGTTGACCGACTTAAACTGAAGTAGTTGAAATCGATATATCACATGACAGTCATGTAATAAGATACGATTTTCTGAAAAAATTTTTTTTTCACTTGCGATGGAAAGCGTAGTGTGGGTACGGGCAAAGAGCTGCACGAAGGATGGCAACATCAGTCTAAGCTATTGTGAACATGTACTGGTACTATAAATGAAACTCTAGTAGATGCTTTCATTTTTCAATGCCTTTGTGGTTTTCGGTCGTACTTTATTGTATTTGCTTTAAAGAACCAAGTCGAAAAGAAGTAGTTTTCTGTATACCTGAAGATTATAACGTACCAAAAACCAGTTTTTGGAAGACTTCATATTAGAACTAATCAAAGATGTCTAAGATCACTACCTCTCACGTTAGAGAAAACGTTAAGGAGCTTTTGAAGTACTCCAACGAGACCAAGAAGAGAAACTTCTTGGAAACCGTTGAATTGCAAGTCGGTTTGAAGAACTACGACCCTCAAAGAGACAAGCGTTTCTCCGGTGCTTTGAAGCTTCCAGTCTGCCCAAGACCAAACATGTCCATCTGTATCTTCGGTGATGCTTTCGATGTCGACAGAGCTAAGTCTTGTGGTGTTGACGCTATGTCCGTCGATGACTTGAAGAAGTTGAACAAGAACAAGAAGTTGATTAAGAAGTTGTCCAAGAAGTACAACGCTTTCATCGCTTCTGAAGTCTTGATCAAGCAAGTCCCAAGACTTTTGGGTCCTCAATTGTCTAAGGCCGGTAAGTTCCCAACCCCAGTCTCCCACAACGATGACTTGTACGGTAAGGTCACTGACGTCAGATCCACCATCAAGTTCCAATTGAAGAAGGTCTTGTGTTTGGCTGTCGCTGTCGGTAACGTCGAAATGGACGAAGACACTTTGGTCAACCAAATCTTGATGTCTGTCAACTTCTTGGTCTCCTTGTTGAAGAAGAACTGGCAAAACGTCGGCTCCTTGGTCATCAAGTCTACCATGGGTCCAGCCTTCAGATTGTACTAAGCGTATTAGTGAATATATAAAATACATAAATATATTATTCAAAATCAATACATCATTTTAGTATCTGACTCCCATCATTCTGCATCGGCTATTAATTGCTGATGGTACCAAGTAATCAATACCAAAAGACTTGGCATTCATGAGCATGGGCATTCCATTATGTTTTATCAGTATCTCAATGTCTTCTGAGCACGTGAAAATATCGTATTCTCTTATATATCTTAACCCGAACTAAAATGGATGTAGCGTGCAACACGCAGTAGCCATAAATGCACAGAACGCTGAGCAGGCAGAGAAAGAGAAAACGAGGGGAACCCGGTGTTCTCAGCTGAAGAGGACAGGCAGGCTTCACTGGAGGCAGCGCCGTTCCTGCCCGTGCAGCCTCAGAATTTGGGCGTACATGGTGTGAGCGGGGGAGGGTGGGGGAGAGGCGATTGGTGTGCTCGCACGGGGTCCATGCAATTTTGTTTGTCCCGGGCCCTCTGCAGCAGTCCTGGCGACAACAGGCTGCTAGATGAAAAAGGACAAAGGAGAAAAATGTCCTTATGGAAACCTCGCACCTCCCACGCCAGAGTTGTGGAAGTGGGGGAGGGGGTGGTGGGGCTAAGGAGAGACAGAAAGCAGAGGACAGGAATTGTCCTGCACTCCGTTTTGTGTCAAGAGCTGCTATCCGTCTCCCCTTTCCTGACACGTTTTCCTCTTTAAAGTACAAGTTGCGGGCGTTCAGTGCAACGTTGATTCTTATAGTTGTGACAAAAAGTACGATACGGACATTCTATATGCACTGCGGCTCCTTTCTTCTTTATGCCCAGAGGCAAGACTCGTAAATCATAAGTGAATCATGACAGGCAATATATAAGGGAACATCTTTGATCTCAACTGGTAGGAGTGTTCAATCTTAACATAGTTCAATTGATCTGAGGTGCTATCTCTCTCAGTGCAAAGGACCTTTCTGCCTGGTTACCGTTGCGAGAATTGACAGGATAGAACAAAGACGACTTTAGTCCATATCACCTCTTGCTCGCTGTCCAGAAAAGTTGTTCTTTTGTCTGTGCATAATACATTTTTGCTTGATGTTGTCACAGTAACTCTGCAGAACCAACATACTTGTTCAGACATACTACTTTACAATACAGTGCAACTTCACCTTGAATAAACGTGACAAAGGAGCGACATCACGTGAAGGAGCAATAATTGAGCCAGCTGGGAGTGCAGCTCGGGGACGAAAGGACTGAAAAAAAAAAAGAGTTCTAAAAAAAGAAGAAATCAAAAAAAAAAAAAAATCGCGGAGATTTTGATCGCATTATTCCATTTAGGCTCGTATCTAGTCATTTAATATTGCACACCTACTGTTATTAAGCTAACCTTTTACAACTACCAGAGCAGTTGGAACAATATGACTGATGGTGAGGATGAATCAGATTATCTTGAGCTGCCTTTGAAACACCACAAGAATCCGCTCTTAGACTCATCAAATGATAATTTCTCCGAGTTGAATGACGATTGGGATGAAAATAGGGCTAACGACCCGAGTAACGACAGTTTGACTAAAAAGGTACGATTTGAAAGAGAGGAGGAAGACGGTGAATGTGATCCCGGGATGATTGACGAGGTGCTGGCAAGTCCGAATGGTCGGCTCGAAAAGGAAGAAGACGATGGCCAATTCATACTGCACGCTCCTGGTCACGTAAGGTTACGAAGAAATAATAATTTTGATAGTGACATCATGCTTACGGACAGGAGTCAGACGAGCTCCACTACTAGCAATAAGGTGGATGTTGAGGATTTGATAAGGGCAGCAAGTGAGGTGAATGACTATCTATCACAGAACCTGGATAAGATAAGTAGCTTTAGGTCAGAACTGTTGAGTAGCACTGATTTTTCAAGAAGTGAAAGTACTAACAATGACTTTGCAGCTGATGATTTGACTAAATCAAATTCAGGTGTTCTACATCTAACAGCGGCAAATCTGTCAGGGTCACTATCAAATTTTGAACTAAGTGATAATGACGAATCGGAAAAAGACTCAGATGCACTGCGGAATTATGTAATGAATAGGGAAAACTTGCTTTCATCCTCGACCTCTATTGGATCACAGGGTGACTTCGGCTGGAAAAACAGGAGCAGTTCAACTTCATTGTCAAAACTCTTGAACAACAGCAACTTTGAGGAAAGTAATCTTCTCGATGAAATATTTGGTTCAGCTCATCATCCTCTGGAGTTCAACTTGAAAGACCTATTAGAGGAGAGAAGGTTACGTTTAGAAGATGCGCGTGTGAGATCTGAAGATGAAAAGAGGGTTGAAAATTTTCAATCAAGTACCATGCTAGGTCATAAATATTTGGACGACAATTCTTCTTTTACAGAACTGGAGACTGATAGTGCTATTGAATTGTTCAGAGAAAATATTGAACTTATGGTAAAACTATCAGAGAATATATCTTCTACAAATAATAACAATAATAACGAAATACCGGGCAGCACCAAAGAGGAGCAAGGTGACATAGATAATGATAGAAATACAAATGATCCAGAAACCATAGAGAATGATGAGACCAATAATAAGAGCGATTCTGGTGATTACAATAGGAATGTCGAAGACAAAAACACCGACCATGAAGCAACGCAGAATAAATTGGCTTGTACAGTTAACGATGTGATAGTGAAAGGCAAATTTGAGTTCCAAACGGATGACGTACTGAATTTTACAATGAAGAGTACTCCATCTGTATCTCCTCTAGAGTTCCTAAAAAGAATCCAGTCAAAATGTAATTTTGGTTCAGTCATATATTTAACTGCAGCATACTTATTACAGATCCTAGTTCTCACAAGAGACTCGCCTAATGAAGAACTTCGTCTTCGACTTCGCATACGACTTAACGAGGTGCACAGACTGATTATTGCAACCGTAAGGGTGGCTACTAAGCTTGTCGAAGATTTTGTCCATTCGCACGAATACTTCAGTAGAGTTTGCGGTATATCCAAAAAGCTACTAAGTAAGCTAGAAGTCTCATTGATCATATGCATTAAGAACGAAGAGCTAATGATCACAAAAGAAAAATTATCTGCATCTTTCAAAATTTTAGACGAACTGAGATCAAAAATAGCATAGACTTTAAATTTTATAGAATACTTTTCTTTTTTTTTTTTTATTTTTTTTTTAATTTTTTCTTTCCTTTCATGATTTTTTGCAAGGGAATAGTAAATTATAGATTTGAGGTTCTTGTTCTACCCTATGCTTTCTTCCAAAGCCAGTAATTTACTCCAAATGACCAATGCTCTCACCTGTCTGCTTGATCCCGATTGGCTTACCCAACGAAGCATACATATGCGAGACATCAGTGGTACCTGACACGTGGTTGAATCGTGGCTAGTGCTTGTTTTTGCTTGGTTTTCGTGTTTATTATCCTATAAGACATGATATGCGCTTTAACGACACAGATGCAGTCGTACAGCAGGAACAAAAACAAAGACCGAAAAAAAAGAAGACTTAGTAACCAGAGCATGAATAGGAAATAAACAACGGCATGGGAAGGGAAGGAAAAAAATTGGAAATCAAAGGAAAAAAAAAATTGAAGAGATCTCAAAAATTTTTCTTCATCCCAATTTTTTTGAATCATATTGGCAGTTGTTGATACAATAGCTGCATTTACTGTTGAAGACGGTTTATATTGCATCAACATTACCATAGCTCATTCTGTGATATCTGTCTTCACCGTTTGGAGGAACAAAAATAGTTAGTCTGAAGACCAAGATATAAGTGGGATTCTTCACCTCGTGCATGAGAATAGCTATAGAGTGCTTATCCAGAAGGAATAGGGAAAATAAGTAGAGCTGACATCTACTTCAGTTATCTTTTAGATACTTGGACGTCCTGTACAAAGAGCAAAAACAGAGCAGTTAGGTAGTTGCAAAAGCATTAAATATTTAGGATGGTGTTGTACAAAAGAAAGGCAATTGATTTGCCCCCTCCGAAAACGTTGCCTAATGATCTAAACATTCAAATCTGGCATATCGATGAAACAGGAGAATGGTTTGAGACATATGATGAATATCTAGCCCGACTAGACTTTTACACCAGGCACCAATTCACATGTGAGATCACTGGTGCTTCTTGCCTTACCTTTTTTGAGGCTCTTGATAGCGAAGAATCTCGTTTCAAGTATGTGGAAGAAAAATTCCCATTGAAGTTAAGAGAACCTGTGGCTAGGTTTTTACATTTCCATGAGGTTAGGAGACTGGATATGCTGGTTGAAAAAGTGTACGCAAGGTTTAAAAATGACTTCTTCCCAGGTGAGATTGTGTTTTTACGCAAGCTTGCTTCTTCTGCAAGCAATTCAAATCTACCGTCACAGCAGAGCACTCCTGGAACAGATGGAAAAAAGAAACCTGATAATAGTTCCATGTACTTTTATCCAATAAGAAAAAATGAACCTGTTCAACCAGCACCACAGGCATTTATTATCAAAGAAAAAGTTCAATTCAATAGAGGTGCCGATCCAAACGCGTCAGGTGCTTCAGCTCCACACACAAAATACATGTTATTGGATGCTGATGATCCACGAAAATCAATTGTTGCCGACGAAACACAGATCTATAGAGATAGATCCACCTATACTAAGCACTTGATAAAATGCTTTTTTAAGATCACTTTCCAAAGGGCATCTGGAAAAATGGGTGCTCCATGGTGTGTCAAACCAGAATACTTATCAATGTATGGACTGACTATGGATTGGCCAGCTGATATGCTCAAGTACAAGGATGATTCAGAACATAATGAAACGGATGATGACAAATATGACTCTGATCTAAGCTCAAAGAAAAGAAGTCGGGGTAGAAATAACGAGAGTTCGGATGAAAATGAAACAAAGAGGGAACGCAAAAAGAAAGCCCTTCCGGACTCGAATAAAGAAGATGCCGCTGAAAATTTTACCGCAAACGAAGAACAGAATGTTTCCTCTGAAATCGAACAGTCAGCGCCTGCTCAAGAAACTCCAATTCTAACACCAATAATTCCTGCTATAACAAGTATAGTCGACGACATGGTGTTACCATATGCAAAACAATCCAGGAATATTTTCAGTAAATTGTCCCAATACAACAATAATTTGGAATACTTACCAATAACAGAAACAAAATCAGGGGATTGCTTTCCATCATTTGACAAACTTCTGCAAATAAATCAATTTCTGAATACATTTAGCAGCAACATTTATCTTTCTCATTTTACACTGGAGCAATTCATCACATCATTAAAGTGTACTGATCAATATGAATTGAAAGGTGAAATTGTTTACGTTACTATGAAAGGAGAAAATAATGATATCGATGAAGAAGTTTGGAGTGATTGGAACAGAAATACATCAATAAGAAAAATGATTAAAGAAAAGATGAATAAATATGTGGACTTCAAAATTGTCAAGGATGATCCAGCTGATGATGACATTATTGATAGTGTTAATAGCAACGGATCTGCCTTATTTGTTGAATGTTTCATTTCTCTCTTGAGACTTGTTATAAACGAAAATGGAGACTGGACTTGCTTGGTCAGTGAGGAGTGGTTAGATGATGAAGACATGGATATACCGATCAAGAAAGAAGAACCCACAACAATAAAAACTGAAAATATTGTCGACTCCTCTATTGCCAATAGTCAAGAAAAAGTTAAACTGGAAGAAAAAGAAAAAGAAATGAATAGTATCGAGAAAAGCACAGTCAGTGAAAGGAGTGAAACCAATATGGAATTACCTAATGATGGGGTTAAACATGAGACCAACGAAGCTACAATCGAGAATGAAAGTCCGACATTAGTTGAGAGCTTGCATAATGATGACGATAAGGGTAAGATCACTCCAGAGGATGTCGGAGAAAAAGAAAACGTTGAGAGCACATCCAATGCAAAGAGTCCTGATACAGTGGGTAGCGTGGAAAATGGCAGCGATAATGAGGAAGATGAGGATGATATCCTAAATAAATGCTTAAATTATAGAAATGTGAATTGGGCAGAAAGATTGAGTAAGAGACAGTTTAATAACCATAATTGGCTATTAATCCTGCTTGGCGTATATGATGATTGCAAACATATTCCACTCTATTCTGATCATGTTGCGAAAATCTTGAAAAGCATCTTACCAAAAAACCCTGTACAGTCACAGTTACCAAGACAGCTATGGAGAAATTTTTGCAGAAATCTAACTCTTCAGGATAAGGTTGACGCTCTATGGATTTTGGTCGATATCGTTTCCAATTATTGTTCAGAAGTACGCTCTTTTGTTGACGACTCTATGGAACTATGCGGAATAATTAGAAGCGAACGTTTTAGGGTAACAAAAGAGATCAAATCGGTGTCAAATAATATTTATCAGACTGCTATACAACTTAGAACTTTAGAGGCTGAAACTCAAAATTTGGAAGCCATAAAATCGGAAGGACAAAATCCTGATACTGGAACAGTGCCTAATGGAGGAGACAATGAAGAATCGGGAAAACCAGATGATAAACCCTCTATTGAAACTCTTACAAAAGAAATTGCTGAAATGGAATCAAAATTAAGCACATTACATTCAGATAAGGCTTTACTGGATAAGAAGTTGATGGAAAATGATAGCCAACGTTTACGATCGTTGGGTATGGATAAATATGGCAACAAAATTTTCTGGTTTGAGTTATTTGGACAACACTTAGATGATAGTCCGAAACCATCTGAGGAAGATGGGTTTGACTGGAACAATGTTTCTTATCAAAATGGAAGGGTTTGGATACAAGGTCCTCATGTTGAGGCTGCAAGATTCTTCTTGAACTTATCAGAAGAGCATATTTTACGCTGGAGAGAACTAGCCAAGGATCATGGCCGTGAATATGCTACGAAAAATGTTTTCCATGTGTTTTTAGAAGATGATTGCTTAATTTATCAAGAAAACGATGGGGAAAAGATTCTGATTCAAGACAAAGAAGGAAACTTAAATCAGTATATTGTTCTATCTCCAATTATTCGTAAAATCATAGATGAGACGCCTGGAGGACTATTACTATCCGAAGACCAGTGGTATGCTATAGAGGATTATTCTGAATTTGAATACTTGACCGATAATCTAAATCAATGGGGCCGTAGAGAACATGATTTATTAAAACAAATCAAACCAGTTCAAGATTACATTTCAAATGTCTACACCATAAGGAAAAATAAATCAGACCTTTCAAGCCTAAATGAGAGTGAACAATTGTTGATGAAAGATCTCGAAAAATACGAACTAACTGCAGATGATTTTGAAACCCCCAACAATGAAGATGATGCTGAACAAGAGGAATTTGAAAAAGAACTGGAGGAAATTGAGGAATCTTTAGACAAAATCGCTCAACGAGTTATTGAACTTGATGATTCTGGGTTAGCTGAGGACAATAAAGAAGAGTTTGATAAGCTAGAAAAGAAACGTGATGAATTGGTTGAAAAGCAAAATCAGATCCTAAGTAAGCAAGGACCAGGATCACGTATCTTAGCTAGAACGGAGAGAAAAAAATTGAAACTTAAAATACAAACAAAGATTGAAAAACAAATGGAGATCTTAACTGATTTGATCAACAATAGACATTATCGAGCTATGGAGAATGTAATTGCTTGGAAGAATCAGATAGCCCTAAAAATCTGGGGGTGTGAACTTCGTAAAAATGCCTCTGGTAACAAGAAAACAAAGACATTGGACACTGTCCCAGAAAGATTTGACGAAATTGTCAACTTGACTTCAAGACTTGCAAGTCAATAAATAAAATAAATAAATAACGAGAAACATGTATTTTCTAATGACATCATTTAAATTACTCAAAGATTGTACTTTAAAAGCAAAATATGATATCATGTACTTAGCAATACTGTTGCTTTCACCGAGTCCTGTTTTCTTTTTAAGTACTGCATTTTAGTTAAACCCAGAAAAATCCGAAATTGTTATAAATGAATAGCACTGCAAAACCCAAAATAATTTCAAAAGTAACACACATTTGACTACAAATTTATAAAAAAAAGGCAGAGTAAGACAGAACATCATAGGTGGAGTATACTCTCGCATTTCATGAGTATAAGCTTTAATACTGATCTTCATAATCAGCCAATTGTGATAGATAATGGGTCCTGCGTACTGAAAGCTGGTTTTTCAGGGCAGCTGAGACCCGATGTGATTGAGTATAATATTATTGGAAACGCAATCAGTTCACAAAAATCGACGGTACTAAACTCTCAACATAGATATATCGGAAATGAAGCTCAGCGTTCAAGAGCTATTTTGCAGTTGGAATATCCTTTTAGTTATGACCGAATTGAGAACTGGGACGACATTGAAGAAATATGGAACTATATGTTGTCCACTAAATTACAGATCAAAAATATAAGGGAACATCCAATTCTTATAACTGAATCATTGTTGGGCGTAAGAGCTGATCGAAATAAAATGTGTGAAATATTTTATGAAAAATTTGGATCCCCTGCTTTACATATTTCGAACGACTTTGTTCTGTCTCTCTATGGGACAGGAAAAACTACCGGGTGTGTTGTAACTAGTGGTCATAGCTTCAGTGGAGTTACATCTATTATTCATGGTAATCAGATAGCCTCTTCGACAAAAATCAATCGAATTAGTGGACGAGCTGTAACCAATTTTCTTGCAGTACTACTCCAGAAAAGTAATGGAATACTATCTAACACCACTAACGAGAAAGAACTTATTCGTGTGATCAAAGAAAGGAGCTGTTTCATAAATGCTACTAAACAAAAGTATCATACTGCAAAACATTCGGAAACTACATCTAAATACAAACTCCCAGATGGAAATTTGTTGACCTTACAAGATGAGAAATACTTAGCTCCCGAAATTTTGTTTGATCCACAATTATTCGGTTTTAAGGAGTCTTCCATAGCTGCAATGGTACTAGATTCTATATCAGTAGTTGGCCTCGAGGGTTACAATGATTTATATCAATCCATTATATTGAGCGGCGGATCAACCACGATACCAGGGTTTGGCCCTCGTCTACTGAACGAACTTAGTGTTTCAATGAGAGGGAGAAATGAAATTAAGATACATTCTCCGCGTGAAAGGAGATTTTTGTGCTGGCTTGGTGGTTCAATTTTAACTGGTTTATCATCAATGAGACAAATATGGACAACGAAAAGCCGATGGGAGGAGTATAAGGATTCAGCTTTTGATAGATAGTTATCAAAAATGTAATTTGTGTTGAGAGTTGATTTTAAAGCGTTATAGTTTGTTTAATTGCACAGAAGAAGCATTGATATGTATGTCTGCAGAATTTTCGTTTTTATTGTATTTTAATTATATGATGCATAGTAGTACGATAATCATTTTAACTTAAAAGTCGCATTAGTAATGAAATTAATTAATTAGCTTAGGGATATTAACAATCATCCAGATTATGAGCGAATCAGCTATAAAGTGAATGTTTAGAATAGAGAGGAAATATAGATATTTTTTGCCAGCTTTAGAAATGAAATCATTAGAGTATAAAATAGTAGAAAAGCTTAGATACAGTAGTATCTGTCTCCAAAGTCACCCAAACCTGGAACAAGATATTTCTGCTCATTTAGGCCTCTGTCAATTGCCCCAGTAACAATTTTGACCTCTGGAAATTGAGCGTGATATCTGTCAATACCATCCTTACTACAAATTAAGTTTAAGAAGAAAATTCTCTCGGGTTTAACACCTCTCTTAATTAAAACTTCAGTAGCCATCATGGCGCTACCACCAGTGGCAAGCATTGGGTCCAGCAAGAAAACATATCTGTCAGCAATGTCTTCTGGCAACTTTTCGTAGAACAGTTTTGGCAAAGCAGTTTCTTCATCTCTTTGAATCAAGATCTTACCGATTCTGACGGATCTGCAACAGTCTCTTAAACCTTGTTCCATAGATTCTCCCGCTCTAACAATAGATACACCACAAATCTTACCCATAAAGGAGACACCATTGAAAACTTCGTTCGTGTGAGTATCAACATCTTTATTTTTCACTGGTAAGTGGTTCAAACCTTCCTCAACCAATAATCTGATGATTCTGTCAGAGTAGAAGATAAAGTCTGGTCTGGTTGTGGCCTTATCTCTAATAATTGTGTATAAACCTAACAATTGATTAGTCTGAGGTAATAGGTGAACGTTCTTGAATGGTTCAGAAGACATATTTATTTTATGAGTGTAGTCCTTTGTGCTTTTGGAATTTGCTTTTCCCCTCGATACTTGCTATTCGTGTTTAGAATATGTTCCTTTATGATGTGGTACCAGACCGCAAAGAAGAACTATATAGTAGGTCACTGTAGTTACTCAGTAACGAAAGAAGAGCTTTCCTTTATATGAATTCTGATTTCATAACTATCATTTCATCTAATGCCTTAATAGGTCAATCTTTGTAGCTCATCGCATTCTCTTTGATACTAAAGAATACTGAAATCTCAGAAAACACTGTAGAAAAGGTAGAATATTAAAAAAATTTTCTTACACTACGTTGTTATTCTGTCCGAGAAGAGAAATTCTGTCTGCACCATATGCATTGCATTTAATACGAAACGGAGGTCTCCGATGAAAAAAAGTTAAAACCGACGGACATTAACAATGATCCGACGGACATAGTTGAGCAAATGGCGTAGTTGATTCTTTATAACACCGTTAACATGGCATACAAATTACACGATTTGCAATTGCTGTTTTGAATGCTACTATAAAGTATTCAAAAGTTGCGTACAACAATTATAAAGCACTTTACCTAAATAGTAATTCTGTTTTAAATTTAAGATTGATCTCAAATCTTTGCATGTGCTTTTATTTACCTTCCAAGAGATACACTGATAGCTACTTAGCGACACATAGTTCCAATAGTTCAAAACAGGAGGGTGTACAAATATATATATATAATAACTTGGTAGATATAGGCGGAGTATGTTTATAATTTAGATACTTCACTTCTAGTTATTAAATAATATTACAAAAAAATTAGGTGCAGAGCTAAAAGAGTATCCGCTCAATTAATATGCTGTTCTAATGCTTTTGATCGAGTCTATCAATGAACATCAGGTGTTGTCTTCCTTTCGTCTTAACTGAATGTTACGTATCTGCTAGAATTAACACATCATGGACCAATGTTCTGGTAAGATTCAAATCCCTTATTCATCTATTTACACTTCATTCGGCTAATCAGCGCTAATCTGAGTTCAAGGTGATACTAAGATTGCTGTCCAGCTGAAAAACTTAGCAAGAACCACAATAAATGGTGAAAAAAGAAGAAAATAACAAAACATTCAATAACTTAAATTGTTATTTGAATCGGAGCTGATAACAACTTGAACGGTTCTACCATCAACTAAAGCACCATGAAATAATCTTCGTACACGCTCCAACTCTTCAATGGTAGCGTTGTTTAGCCAAACATGAGCAGTGGCTGAACCT
This sequence comes from Nakaseomyces uthaithaninus, assembly GCA_030564085.1. Classification (NCBI taxonomy): domain Eukaryota; kingdom Fungi; phylum Ascomycota; class Saccharomycetes; order Saccharomycetales; family Saccharomycetaceae; genus Nakaseomyces; species Nakaseomyces uthaithaninus. The sequence goes on from JAJLUB010000010.1 coordinate 74,611, forward strand.
GTTGGCAGATCACGAACTCTAACCCGTTTGATTGATATATTAGCCAAATTTTCAAGAATTTGCCTGAGGTTACCTTGATTGACTCCAAGTGTTAGATTATAGAGAACTAGTGATTTGTCTGTAGCTGCGGTGTTGGTTGAGATAACCAATGAATTGCCACCGTTGTTAGGTGGAAATCTCAAACCTGCATCTCCACTCTGTTTGTTTTTATTCCTTACCTTTTTTGCGTTATTGGCGGTAACAACTGTGTTATTGACGGTTGGCTTTCTGAAACTCAAAGATTGATGCTTTTTGGTAGAATTGAAATTGTTCTTCGCCTTCTGCTTTTTCATGGCCTTTATTGTCTTTCTTGGAATATCCTGGACCTTGGTAGATACCTTATTCGTATTTGCAATTTTCTTATTAGCTGATGATACACCCTTCTTCTCTTCTACTTTTTTAGAAGCAGCTCTTAAAAGAACCCCAAGGTCATCCGCCTTCAGCAACTTCCCATTCACAACAGTAAAGCCAACCGCAGATGATCTCTTTATCTGAGGCTTTGGTGATGAGCGGACAACATTGACACGACCCACCCTATCAATGAGACTCTTTCCGGCATATTTGTTTGCTTTTGTTGTTGGTTTCTTGGCCATTATTTTCTTATTGATTCTGAAATAGTCGAAGGTTTTCTTGAATTCCCAGTTATCAAAAACTTTCCCTTAATTACCCCAAAATTGAAATAAGTACTACCCAGATATCACGATTGATGTATTTGATATACTACAAAGAATCCGCAAAATGCTGTCTTGAAACCCCGGAAACTTGGACCTACCCTTTGTTTTTCTCGCCTTCCATATTAAACGGAAACTGAAGCAACCAGCATTTTTGTTGACACGAATCTTAAATAGTTACCCGGTATTGCTGACGTGTGAACATCATTTTGATATGATTACCCGGAATGATCACGCGTATTATGATGTTCAACGAGCTACTATAAAATGCCCTCATTCAATGTGGGCTAAAACTTAGACAACATCCAAGTGGTACAAGTACTATGTACTATAGTTTCTTATACTAAGATTTATAATTATGCTTGCTTTGGTAATGTCGAGTATTTTTCCCTGTCCCGGTAGTGATTTTTTATTCTTATTATGCAGAATGAAAACAGCAGAAAAAAATTTTTAATGCACTTGAAATGAGATTTATCTATAGCGTGAAACCATAGTTGCCCATTTGAAAAAGAAACTTTGAGTTGCCACAGTAACATGAGGCGTATTTAATATTAGCTTAGTGTCTCCAAGTAATCTGATTGAATGTGGTCCTTGGACATTCCTATCGAATAATCTCTTGGATCGAGTTTTTTAATCATAGTAGACTCATTTGATGGAATCGAGTTTTTTTTGTCAGGGAAGGACTAACACGACTCACAGGGGAACCAATAAAAAAACTAATCCTGGCTACTGGAGTTCTTGATTGTGTACTAGTCCTTTTTTTTTGGTAGCTATCAGTCAATGAGTCTAGAACGAAAAGTAGATAGTGCCCATTTCTCCAATTTTCATCTTCTTCCTTTTTTTGTAACTTGACATAATTATTATGGGACTAATAAAAAAAAATTTTTTATTATTAACAGTTATTCAAAGTTGTTCATTTTATCTAGAAGAACCAATGTCAATAGTATTGGAAACCAACAGACTTAGGTATTCCTTCTACTGCTTGATCTATGAATCATTTCCTTAAGAGTTTTAATCAACAAAAGAAAGATTTATTATGTGATTTCAAGTAAATCTTTGTTCTTCATTCTTACTTTTTTTTTAATTCTTTCATAGGTCAGTTTCTTTACTGTTGCTTTTACAGTAGTATTCACGAAGATATGCTACTTGCTTCTATTATGTCAAGATAACTTTCAGATTTCTGTTCTTTCTTTTATTTTTAAAATATAATAATATATATAAACGACAATTATTTGAAGGGGAAATTGAAGTGATTGAGAACTCTCTCTAAGATATACAATTTTTATTTATATTCTTATTTGTTTCTAACTAGATTATAGCAATAAACCAACATCTATCAATACACTCATTTTTTAAAAAAACAATTACATTCTTTCAATAATATTATGAAACTATTGTCACTCCTTTTTATTACAACATTCATTACAAGCTTCTCATTTGCACTAGAGGGGAAGAATATTACAAGCGGTATCTGCTTCAACGATAGTTTTTTTTTAGCTATTGAAGATGTTCCATCAGTTTTGAAAAATAGGACGCTATCGAAGTTAACTGATATTTTGAACCAATACCTCCCAATTAAGTTCTTACCAGATGGGTCATTTAGAGTAAACATTCAGAACGCTGGAACACCAACCTCTTTCACTATTTCACCAAACGGAACTTTGCTTATTGATAACTATTTGGGAAACTTTGCAACCACACCAAAAATAATCTCTTCTACTAATGAGATTGGTTTACAGAACAATTTCTCTATTAAAAATGGTTATCTCTCTTATAATGGCTCAGTCTCGTTTTCATTGTATGAAAATAATACACAATTGATACTCGAGCCCGCAAATAACCAATCCACCTCAGAGGCACTGATTATGTTGAAAGCAATCCCAAAACTCATTCCAGCAACTACTGTACTCAATAATGAAAATTTTGTAAAAAGAGAAAATTTTATTTTCAATCTTACTTCTACTTCTCAGCATATTCACAATTTTACCGGTACATTAATTGGACTATTTGGTGAAAACAGACCTGCTTGGAACTTAACTAGATCTAGCAATGCCACTGAAATGGTTCAAACAAATAAAACAAATAGGTGTCATGATGAGAATAATTCCACTGTTTCTAATATAGTCACCAACGAAGGCGAAGATTTCAATGCAAATGTCGATGGATTGGATGGTGATGAGACTACAAAATCAGTTAAATTTCAAAAACGCTTTAAGAATACTGAAGGAAAGACAGTCGAAACGAATTTAAATTACAAGTTAAAGCAACTAAATGCAGATACACCAATATTAAACCACAGATATTCTAATTCTGCTACAAGCTCGAAAGTTAACTTTAGTTTTCAAGCAATTTTTTTATGTACTTTTTTATTCTTGTATTTGTTTTCTAATCTTTAAATTTTAAATATGCTAAATTAAGTTGTCGTTAATAGTTAAGTTCAATTAAAATTTTGTTAAAATAAACTGTTATGTATTTAACCATGAAATAATACAAGAGGGGGACCAAATATAGCAAAGTAATCTACTGTACATTTTGTGTTTAATGATACGGTAAATTTCAAATAACTAGTAGTTATACTTAATTTTAAATACTAATTGTTGGTTTGATATATGAAAAGTTTGCTGAAAATATACAACAAAGTAAGAACAAATGAATTAATACAATGAGAAAGTTAATTTTTACTCATAAATTAAATAATAACAAAGGAGACTAAGTTTATCAAAAAATACCTGCCGGATAATTCTCATTTGCACAATTAACCGAATTTGACTTCGCATTCGAATGAATATCATCATCACTTTCATTATGATTCACATTGTTAATCGTTTTTGCTTCTAATTCTTGGTATATATTCGAAGAAAAATCAAACGCAACCATTTTAGAGGCTGTTCGTGGAGTTGTAAACTGTTCTGAAATATACTTCCCATTCATCAAATTGATGTCGGAAGGTTCGTCCATTTCATTCAGTTCCAGACTGTGATCAAAACTATACACTAACTGGTGCTCTAATAATGTTTCGTTTTGTAAAATGCTAATATCACTATCATACAACTTATCGTGATATTTTTCAATGCTAATCCCAAATTCGCTATTTTCGTTGTAACATAATTCAGGTTCTGTGAAGTTATATGTTGGCACTGAAGAAAATATGAGAGGTCCAACTTTAACATCTGGGTCAGTTACACATTTGACGCTAGGACGAACTTCTAGATCCCTCAAGTTAATGGCTCCAATGGAATTGATATTGATACCTTTTAAAGTTTTATTGGTTTCTCTTTTTTTATCTTTGTTACGATGTTGATTCTCTTTCTTTTTTTGATATGATATTTCTTCCTTTCCAGTTTTTCTATTAGATGAGGATTCTAAGAGGATATTATCAATCATATTATCTTCAATTATATTATGTTTGGCGTTTGACGATCTAATAGGCAACAAATCGGTATTGTGGTTATTAGCAGATAAAGAGTTTGAAACATTTTCATCACTGTGATTTCTCGAAACGGGTTTTACTGATATATTGTACTGTAAAAGCGCCTCTAGGGCAAGCTCATCAAACTCAACTAATGAACTATCGCCATGGTTAGAATATTCGTGAAGACAATCAATTGAGATATCTATATTATATTTCCAATCCAAATTATGATTTTGACTTCGATTATTTTGTTCGCAAACCTTTGATTTCCTATTTACTGGTCTTTGTTGACCTTTCCTGCAAGGTCGTGGTAATGGTTTGACTTTCAAATTTTGTCCATTCTCTTCCAACAATGTCTTCTTAACTTTCGGTGTGATGACTTTCTGTTGATGGTGACTATTCTCAATTAAAGAATTCTCTTTACTACCGTCTAAAGAAACTTCATCAAAAACAATAGATTTTGGAGGAAGATAATCAATTGGAGTATAATTTGAAGGTGAACGACCCCTTATAATTAACGCAGGAGTTTCCATTTTTTCAATGTGAAGAAATCTACCTTTTGAACCATTAGAAAGAATAAGTTCGTCAGATGAATTAAGTAATTGTAACATCGTATTGTTGTTGCAATGACTGATTAATGGTTGTAATTCGTCTTCCGCTACCACAACGCCTATGATTACATGTAGTTTGAAGAACCGGTTTTGATCAAAGTGTCTTTCAACACTATTGGAAGCTGAGAATTGAACCCGTTCAAATCTAGCCACTTTTTTTATACAATTTTCTGGATAACCAGTAAGTAATGATTCATTGCTGTACTTTAATTTGAATTGGTCTTTATAAAAGTGAAAAATGGGATCGAATTTTTTTTTCTTATTTACATTTCTAACATTTGACGCCTCTCTAATAATTTGATGGTTGGGAAGTTTAGTTGGTATAAGAGGACAAATATCTGGTGAAAATTGTGGACCTTTGTCTCTTTTCGCTGTGTGCTGAACAAGTTGAATTTCATTATTATTGTCATCAGTTGCCTTAATTTTGACAGCAAAATATAAAACCTTTGTGCGTACATCTATGCTTTCACTGTTATCACAATTAAAAGGCAAAATATTTGTTGTAAAGGAATACTTTAATAAATCTTCATAGTTCCATCCTTGAACTTCGAACGCCGAAACCAGTGTGAAATAGTTTCTTTTGTACCCTACCCAATCGTCGCCAATGTGATCAAATCCACGATCAATTCTCTGCTTCATTTTCATGCCTATTACTTCACCCGTTTCATTACATAAAACGTCTCTTAATTTTCCACTACTTTTGAATGGAGGTCCTACTTTAAACTGTAATGTTGATCGAGGTGCTATTCTCAGTTTCCGTTTATCAAAATAATTTGAAATTGTACCATCATCATTTATTCGTGATTTTATTACATACTCAGGATCTTCTGCACTTGAATTATCTCTTTTCTTGATTTGAATTTTTCTGTCATAATTATTTACTAGTTTACGGACTCTCTGTCTACCGGCCATGATTAACGATTGTGAAAATGCAAAGAAAAATTAGAAATGTACACTATTAGTTTGAAAGTGCCCAACCAAAGAGAACCACTTTATTATTTTAAGAAAATTTGTTGACTTTATTTTCTAGAATATGCTGATTAAGATTACCTGGTAGCTCAAAATTTAATCAATTACATAAAAAAATTAGAATGCACTAGTATCACCGAAAGGAAATGAATAAGATACTTTCTGATTTCTTGTCATCAGTAGTGTAGTATTGGATCGCCAAACCAGCTGTTTGTTTACTGAGATGGTATTATTGCCCCAGCCTTTTTGTACTTTTGTGACATATATTCAAAATGAAGTTTTTTTTTTTTTTTTTTTGAAATAACCGCTAAACTGATCACGTGATTTATAGGGTGTTTATTTTAACTGCATGTATTGAAATACCCAATACATACGTTTGAAAGTGAATTTCTGGCGATATAATTATCTAAACACATTTTTTTTTTTTGACTTGTAGTTCATTTTGGAAAGATATTGTACTTACTTGAAAATCCAGAACTGGCAGTTCCATAGTAATACATTAGTTTTGGAGCCACGAGCCTAAAATTTCAAAATATTGAATGTAAACTTAGTAGATAACCAGCTGCCAATCATCAAATCAGACGCTTAGTAACTGTCAAATAAAACAAAAAGAGCAATATTAAGCTTTTTGTTTTGGATGTTTGATGGAAAGAGCATAAACATCTAGATAGTTGGTGAATTCGTAAATAATTTCGTTAAAGAAAAGTCCGTGAACACCCAGAGTTAGACCAAATCCTAGCCATATCAAAGCAAACCTGGTTATTTCTTCATCATAATTCAAAGTATCAACAAAGATTCCCATAATTATCAGCTGCAAAGTGGGGATAAACATAGGAAAGTGAATCATTGGAAAGTCTTGCCTTGTCAAATGTGCAACAATAATCCTTCCAACCATAAAAGCTGCTGTCAAACCAATCGACATAATGAAAGGGAATGAGACAAAGTTCGTATAATTTAATATCAGTAGGAAAATTGAAGCAAAATAAGTAAAAAAAGGAATCAGTCCTCGAACTGCTTCCTTTGTTGCCAATTCGGTACCATTATTGGTCACATATTTATCCTTATAGTATTTGTTAACATTGTGAATAGATGATCGCACGTTGAAAAGAACACCAACAAATAGGGAAAATAGAAAAACATCTAGAAAGGTGATTTCATAGTAGAAATCTCCTAATTCCAAAGATAATAAGGATGTGTGCCACATAAGTTTAGGTCCCATCACTCCTGTTAAAAAGAGACAAGACGCTATAAAAAGTATCCCTTCCACGGGCCCTGAAATTTCACTCAAGAAAAGAACATGTGTGTGATATTCTTCCCAAGTGCTTAAGTAGAAGTTTAGCAAACAGCAAAACTGACAGAACAAAAATTTGTTTGTGTAGCCAATTGAGGACGCAGACATGAATAAGAATAAAGATAATGTAGTATTCACTGCATCGATACTGTGATCAAAAAGCTCTCCTAAAGGACCCGATTGTCCAGTTTGGCGAGCATGTATGCCATCACAACCATCGAAAGTTTGATACATAAACATGCCTAATGCGTATGATATGTATGTCCATCTGGGAGCTTCTTCGTCTAAATTTGGATCAAAATAGATGGAAATTATGAGGTTTGCTACAATAAAACCAAGACCGGATAACGTTATCACATTTGGAGCCATCCATTTCGGAAATATTTGGCAAAACCATAGCCAGAAAGGTTTCAAAAAGTGCTTGGACACTATCGAGAGATCCTCACTCTGATACTTGTAGTATTTCAAATTCGATATCTTGTCATTGGGCACAAAATATCCCATTTTATTCGAATATTTTGGTTCGTATGTATGAGTTCGATTTCACAGTTTACAGCCCCAGATCTATTTATTTTTATGGCTATTGGATCCCACAAGAAATTGGAGCATACAGTTATTCAACTAAAGTGAAAATTTCCGATTCTCACTGTAGTCAAGCTGCAACACCAGGACACAATACCAATTGCTAAAAAGTACGTACTAGCATTGATGACTGCTTAAATTGTAAGATTGTTTTTACTTTTACAAAACCTCGAGATGACCTTCAGTGGTGAAAATCTTGTACCAAAACTGTATTTTTTTCGTGTTCTGCGCTCAATTAATGGAATGTGTTTTCACATTCCATTTTTCACAAGCTGAACCTTGATCATCAGAAAAGTGAATTCCTATATTATATGTATTCAAATTTCATTATATTTAATTAAACCTTAATAACCTGATTACAAATAAAATGGAGCTGTGCTGAAGAATTCCCGGTTCGCCAAGAATAAAATCTTACAAAAATGTTGTTGGTGACAATCAAGGAGGACAAATGAGCGTAGAATCATTCATGCTCTTATACTAATGGTAAAAAATTGCTTACTTAACACACCTTACCGAACTATTTGCATGTTAATAACATCTTCGACACAACCGAAAGAAGTTGCTCGTTCTCACAAGCGGCTGCAACTCTTTCCTTGTCATTTAGCTGCTTGTTTACTTGGTTTTCTGAGTTATGTGTGCCTTCTTTAACCATGATTGTATATCTATATCTGGGGGGTAACGATCTCTCCAGTCGTACTCTGATTCCTAATCCTATCAATGTAGCTAATGAGCAATGAGTAATAGTTGGTGTAATTTTGATTATAACTTCAGCAATTTCATTCGGATTGCCACTATCTATTACTTTGATATCCGGCAAATTAACAATCGAGAGTTGAGCTAAAGTTAGCGGATGCTCTGGATCCTGAATATAGGCTATTAGGTCATATATTTCTTGTTCGTCTACTGGGTCATAATCTTCTCCAGGTTCATTTGTACTACCTTCTGACTCACTACTATCTGATATGAGATCTGGAACTTGGTTCAAGCTCAACAGCTTATCGAATAACTCAATATTTTGTTGTAGAGTAGAATCTGTGGCCTGTTCAATCTGTAAAAGAAGCTTCTTTCTTTCTAATGTGGATCTGTTACTTATTCCATTAAGTAGTAAACTGTTGAACTCATCATCCTTCCTCTTTGGTAACTGATTTTCATCAAGAACATCTGGATTTTCGTTAATGAATTCAGACATCTTACTGATGTGTTTATTTTATCTAGGCTAACTTTTAGCAGTTTGTAATATTACTATCAGAGAACTACGGTTGATTTAAAAATGGACAAGCCAAGTAAATATATTAACCTTCATAAGGCTTACTAAGCCTTTTCCGTACGGAAAAGCATTATTTTAAAATATCGTATTTTACGTAATATTTATTATGGACAAGAATAGTTAAGGTGGACTACCATTAGATCATTAAGAGCTGCATTTTCAAGGAATTCAAATATAATAAAAGATGATTCTCCTGATTTATCCTTGTAAGCTACATGTAATTCATTTTAGATAGAGAATTCAACACACAATCCTGTATGATTTCCTAATGATTTTGTATTTAATTATGACTTATTTTTTGAATCAATATTAATTTTTACCTGTTAACAATATATTATAACTCAGTTCATAATAAAGATTGAAAGCATTTTTTGCAAATTCTTGCCTTTGTTTTGGGCTTCTTTAGCGAATGCCGAATAATACAGAATACAAATTTCCACCACTTTTATCAATTACATATGGTAAGCCTAAATGTGTCTATTTTGAGTTGCTTGGCTTATGAAATTCTATTTTATTTACAATCTATTTAACCACCTTTTTTGGTATTTTCTAGTTCTTTCCAACTTCTCTCCAAAATCTTATGGATCAGGTTTAGAGATTGGTTGCTATGTTCATGTAGGGACTTCATGTTTTCAATATTATAGGGTGAGGATATTATGATATCATCCAAAACAACAATCTCATTGCCGTTCCATCTTGTGTCTGATACCGTGCGTGAAAGTGCCTCAAAAATATATTGGCCTTCTTTTGTGATACCACGTTTTTTCAAGTCTGCTTCCTTCTTGGTGACTGCAATGCGCTCATCTAGCAGTGCTTGAACCCGCTCAACATTAACCATCGATGGCTTTATTTGCTGTTTTTTGAAGCTATTGTAAGGTGGTTTATCGCCAATGACTTCCAATGTCTTGATGAAAGAGCATTTGATTATCTTGAAAGATGGTGTGGTCTGTGACCTCTTTGGTAACTGAATGGTCAGCGTATTTGATGTTGAATTGTAAGAATATATTTTCCCTTCTACTACATCATGCAATACATTTGTGATTTTAACACGGAAACCCAATGCTTGCTCCAAACTAATACTCATTCTTACCTCTCAGTCTTTTCCTATCTTGTATGAAGCAAAACTTCAGTATTAAAAGTGCTCTAGAATAAAATGGAGTTAAAAAAATTTCCAGAACCTGGCAGACTTGAAGAATAGAAACAATATAGTAGATATTATTCAGCAGTATGTGTTCTATGAAACTAGAATGAAGGCACTGTCGGAATGTGTCTTTTCCAGCATTGCCTGTAGATTAACATGAATTTCATTTTGATGCTTGCTTCGGCTTCTAACCAATATTTTTTCCTTCGGTACAACCGCAGCATTCTTCATTTTTGCAGAGCAGCTCATCGATCTCCAACCGGGTTAGTCACAGAAACACATGCAGGTACTAGTACAGGCACATGATATCCTCTAAAATAAAACAAAAATACACAATATTTGTGATGCCATTTCTATCTATACTATTTATATTATTAAAAAAAGTTTGATGCAAGAAATTGTTTCTTTTAAAAGTACCATGGTTCTATAGTTTATCTTTACTTTTTCAATTCAGCATTTGTAATACCTTCAATGCTTCTTTAGTAGCGGCGGTTGGGAACCCGGCAATTCTGGCTACTTTTATCGCATCTGATTTTGTGCTGATGCCGGGTCTCATCTTGTGGTCATAGTAGAATTTGTCAGAATCTTTCGATTCTCTTATTGTGGTATGGAGATAGTTTACTCTGTGCCTGTCATCGGGTATTTCTTGATCGATTATAAATTTCAACTCATTGGCGAAGTGTGTTGCAAACAATGTTCGACACTTGTTTTCAGTGACCAAAAACTTCAAACTGGCATACGCAATGGCAATACCTTCCTGACCACTGGTACCACGTCCAATTTCATCTAGAATAGCCAGAGACCGTGAGGTAGCACCATTTAGTATGAATGAGGTTTCCATCATCTCTACCATGAATGTACTCATATCATTATAAAGATCATCGGCACTACCAACTCGACTATAAATTCTGTCAACTATTCCTATATGCGCCTTCGAGCATGGAACAAAGCAACCCATTTGCGCAAGAATGACAATAATGGCATTTTGTCTTAAATAAGTAGATTTCCCTCCCATATTCGGACCACTTATCACCAGTAGACTTCCGTTTGATATACTACAATCATTTTCAGTGAAACTATCGAGCTTTCTATGTTGCAATGAATCTTCAACCATTATATGCCTTCCATTTTCGATCAATAACTTCTTTGTTTTGTCAACCATTGGTTTAATCAAATTTTTCTCCTTACTTAAAATTGCAAAAGAGGTTAGCACATCAATATATCCCACTGTCTGTGCGACCCTCCTGATATCTTCACTTATATCAATAAATTCTTTGATAAATTCATTGATAATTACAGTTTCCTCATTTCGGATCTGAATAACATTAAGATCCAACTTCCCTGCAAGCTCATTCCAATTTTCATGTCCGAGCCAACAGGTTTGAGCTGATTTTTGTAAAATCGAAAATGGTTGATCAGTATTTTCTACCTTGATCTTATCTATAATGGTAGAAATTACTGAAGAAGATCCTGTTATATGCAAAAGATATTCACCTGATTGTTTTTGTTTCAATGCTACAGTTTTGGCACCCATCGCTTCCACAAAGAATGACTTATAAAATTTGAATAAATCGTCCTTTTGCTGTAGTAATTCTGATCTTTTCTCCATGAGTCTATATATTTTAGTACTGTATGAAGTATTAATAGTAAGGTTTAAGTCATCTTTTCTTTCCTTTTTTTCCTTGGAACTATCTGGACGTTCACCATCTTTTTCCAATAATGAGTTATTTGTGACATCTTCGTAGTTTCTTATCAATCCTTCCTCGTTCAGAGCTGTACTTATTGTTCTCAAAAGTTCAGTTGGGCAAGCTAGATTATCAAATAGTAGTTTAAATTTTTCCTGGCATTTCTTATCCATTTTTATTGTTGAATTATTGAAAAGCGGATTCAATTCTAAGGCAGCCTGTAATGAGTTAGTAAGTTCAAGTAGTTCCAATGAAGATCCTTTACCAAAGTTAAACTTTTGTAAAAGACGAATGATATCTTGTATCTTTTTCAAGTGGCTCACAGTTTCATTTAACAAAACTGGATCTTTGATTAGTACCTCCACCATGCTTTGGCGAAATCTAATTTCCTGAATATCTACAGATGGGCCAGATAACCACTGAATTAGAAGTCTTGTACCAATTGGTGTTATAGTCCTTTTTATTGAATTGAAGAGTGAACCCCTTTGATTATTATCCCTCATGGTTGAGTGTAGTTCAAGTGCCTTGCTTGTTCTAGAATCGATCTGTAAAATTTTTGTTGTAGATTCACGCCTTGGTAATTCAAAATTTATTATTGTGTCTGGAAAATGTTGGCTTGTATATGATAGCAAATTGTTGAGAGCAGCCAGTTCTTTCTGGGTGTATTCATTAAGTTCCATTTTAAGTCTCTTTATGGATTCTGGTTTTTTTGCTATTGAAAACTGATTAAAGTATGTTTCCAATGTTTTGTATTTGGTTGGAACCGAATAGTAATTTATAAAATATCGTTTCAGTTCACTAAGTTGTGGAAACCAATCTCCACTAATTATTTCATCGGAAAGCTCTCGTTCATCTAATAGAATTTCCTTTGGTTTTATTCGATTAACAGCACTAATAACATCTTTCAAAAACACTTCTTGAATATATAATTCCCCAGTAGATACGTCACACCACGATAAGCCAATCTTAAGATCTGGATCAGCAATTTTTCTTGTGAATGCTGCTGGAAATTCAAGAGTTAAAAGATAGTTATTACCCTCGTAATTATCAAGAGCTTCATCAATATACGTTCCAGGTGTAACAATTCTTGTAATCCTTCGATAAAATCTATTATTTTCGTTGGTAGCGTAATCATCCTTCAAAAACTGCTCTGCAACAACCACGCTATAGCCGTGTGTATTTACAAGCATTTTTAGGTGTCGACTCAATTGTGAAACAGGAAATCCTGCAAATGGAACTTTACCATGACTATAATTTCTCTGTGTTAAAGTGATATTTAATACTGGGGCATAATTTGTTGCTTGTTCATAATACAATTCGAAAAAAGATCCCATTTGTGTCAAAACAACATGCTTTGGATATTTATCCATCAGTGCCCTGACATATTTTAATGATGGGGGTAAAGTCTCATTCTTTTGAGACAACCTTAATGAAAGGTTCTCAGTTATATCTTCTTGTTTGTTATTATTGTCTTCATTGATTTTGATACTTATTCTTTTTATCGAAGTTGAACCAATTTGGGGTAAACTATGTTGATACCTCACTATTGAACTTAATCGAGATCCAATAAAAGGTCTGATTATCTTGAGCATCAATTTTTGATCAAAACTGTATATCTAAACTTCAAAAATAAATTTGAGAGTAACGCAATTTTTGACAAAACAAAATTGACCCTAAACTATGTTGTATGTGCGTTGGAGGACATGCAAATGAGTTTCAAGACACCAAAGGTGTATTCATTTGGTTTATATTGTGGATACTTTTTGAGTGAACAGATACATTGCATGTTTTGATAAATTTCACTTTAGGTATTTTGAAGCGAAAGTAATTCCAACAATTGTTTTTTGTTTTTTTTTCAGTTCATCATTAAAAATTATGAAATGTATTGCAATGGATTTACTGACCTACAATTTATTTAAATAGAACTGGCATGATCGTACTTTAAAAACATGTTCAGTAGCGTCCTGGAAAAGAGAGAGATAAGCAGTGAATAAGTCATGAAATATGCTAATGATAATCGATTGAAATTATAAACATATATATTGAGTGTAGACAATACCTATCAATTAAGGAAACCTTTACAGCTTGGGGCACCGCATAAACATGGTAGTCTCTCTTCAGCATCTGTCTCTCTTTCAAATTTGTAGTCGTAAGTCAACTCCTCATTTGCAGCAATGTCTCGCAATGCATATATCACAATTCTACGAACACCACCAACTTTGATAATCTTAGCTGTACAGCTTGGTTCGCAACAATGGTTAATAAATCTTGCAATACCACCCTTTTTGGTTGCATCAATGACTGTATTTTCATCAATTCTAAAGAGATAACTTGATCCAATACCGCTTTTAATGTATCTTCGTTCTCTCATTTCAGCGACGGGCTGTCTGATACGTTCTCCAACATACTCGATTACCATTTCTTTTGCAGCAATCGGTTCTAAAGCGTATAAACCCCAGTTATGAATAGCAGAACGTGCAAATGTCACAGGTTTCTTACGCTTATTAAGTTGATTTAAGGATAAGAGTTCAGATTCTGTTCCTGTGGCAGCCTTTTGTGCCTCGATATTTTGCTGAAACCTTCTGTTGGATGCTCTATTATCCCTCGAGGACGAGATTTCAATTAGGGAGCTTTCTGACTCAATCTTATTGGTTTTATCTCTACTTGAGACATCTGGTGTTTGTTCCTTGATATCATAATGGTGGTTAACAGTGTTCAATGGCTCATTAGCCTTTCTACGATGAGGCAAATAAGTAGCCTTTAGCTTGTCTGGAATTTTCTTGAAAATCGATGCTTTGAATGGAATGCTATCTCCAGAAAGAGAAGAATCCAAAGTTTGATCATTCAGTTTTACTTCATTATCCTGGCAAAATTCTTGAACTTCTTTGATAGTTTTTAGTTTCCACACCCTGAATTCAAATAGTTTTTTATCATCATTCTCTATTTCTCTCTCCATTTGTCCTGATTCTTTCAAACATTGTGATAACAGAATTAAATCTTCTTCATCTTTAATAGCATCTTGTAAATCAAATATCGAAAGATTATCAAAATCGGTATTATCGTATCTGCCTTCAGGGTATATTGTTATTGGTAAGTCAGTTGATGAAGGTTTATAAAGTTCATCATTCTTGTCACTTTCGATAATTTCGTCTTTAAGGAAAGATTGTTCTCTATTGATTGAAAGTTTCTCTGGAAATATGCTTTGTGAGGTCTGAATTGTGTTGTCTAAATGTTCTAAACCATCATCGTTAGTCTCGGGAGTAGAAACCATATGTTCTTTTTGTGAACTATCGATTATATCATCTGACATGTTTATATCTTCCTCGTCACTGGATGTTGAAGAGGAATTACTTTCTTCTTCCTCAGCAGTATCTCTGTGGGAACCTGTCACTGAAGCAGGTGAACTCTCCCGTTCTTCATCGAGTATATGTGCCATAGGTTTGATTTTCTTTCTTGTCAATTTGATGTCATCTTCCTCATCCTCAGAGTCATATCTCTTTAGTTTTCTTTTTGATTGTTTGGTATAACTTCCATACAGATTAAAGATATTAAAGTCATTTGGTTTATTTTGTTCAGCTTTCTTTCTATCCATTTCAGCTTTTTGTTGCTTTTCCATATCTTTTCGTTTTGAAACCAGTTCAGGGAAGTTTTGAGGGTTCAATGTATCAAAGACTGTAGGTCCAATAATTTTTTTTCGAATTTCAGTATGCAATGCATTTGATAAATCATTCATGATATATTTGACTGCAGTAGTAATTAAATCTGCCTTAGTTTCATAAGTGATTGGTTGCCGAGTGTTAGATGTTTGCTTCAAAGGTTCCATTCTTTTGGGAACACTTTTGGTGAAGGGTTCGATTAGAATGAAATTTATAATTACCTTTGATTTTTTCTTTCTCGAAAGAATCGTTAACTTCCCGGATTCCGCTTGCATGCATGCTTTCGCATGCTTGATATCGTTGAATACAATGTAAAATCCAGTTGGATGCTCAAGAAACCGAGAACATTTATAATTTCTTAATCTTAACTTGAAATCAACTAAACGTAAACCTATTGCAGTAATGAATCTTCGTGATACAAACAGTGTTGGTCTATTATTTACAATTCCCCTTAGATCAGCTGGTATATCTCTCAAATATTTGGAGGTTTGACCAGATTCATCTGTTGTCTGCTCAACAATTGCGCTGGTTGCCGCTGCATTCATTTTCTCTGTTTTCTTTTTTTCCCTTTCCAGTTGATTTTTAACCTTACGAGCTTCATTTGTAATTATTTTCAATCTTTGCTTTATTATATCTTTGACTTCATTGTGCTTGTTCAAAAGAACTTTGAAATTACAACCCAAAATGCAACATTTTTGTTCTTCACAAGCTTTCACCGCCAAATAAGCAGCTTTTGCAGCATCATTAACTTTACCACTGCGATGTGTATATTTGATAAGATAAATATGTAACGGTAAAGCAGTTTTTACATCAGTAAAGGCCTCGAAGTGTGCTAATTCACCAAATTTACGAAAGTAGTTTTTGATTGATAGGTCTGGAACGTTGATGATTTGTGAAGACGAATATGATTCTGGGTAGATAACAATTTCCGTTGGGGGTGGTGGTCCTAAAGAATATTTATCATATGATATTCTCGGCAACACGGTTAATTCATTTCTACATCTCCGATATGATTTCAACTTTTTATTGGTGTTATCTTGAAAATTGTTTGTACTTCTTGGATCAGAAGCAGGTTCGGTGGGATGTCTCGCCTTCATTACAGATTTCGGTTGACCATTTAAAATTTCTTGAATAACAACGAATCCAGTACTTGGTGCATCTTTGATAACTGCCGACCATTTCTTCATCTCATCCTTATGAGTCAGACATTTATTAATTGGATCGAAGTAATGATATTTACATGTAAGCAGTTCGTTGTCCTTAAATTTTAGAACAGGTGTAGGCCTTCTTCTTTCTGTTGTCCTAGTCGATGTGGATACTTGTCTTTTCATGAGTTCCTGTGGACCTGTTGGGAAGCTAATCGTGTCTAAGCGAGACCGAGCTGATGAAACATCACTCTTATGACTATTAATGTGCACAGTTCTACTGTAGCTATTATCGCGTAGCTCACTGTTCCTAGGTTTGTAACTGTACTGTATTTTGCTTGGAGCGGTCGGTAGTGCAAGGTTGCTTTGATTCCATCTACCGTTACCATTTGGTGTCCTGTCATTTGACCGGTAACTACTATCGTATCCATTGGACGAGTAATGTTGGTAACCATTTGGTCCATCAAGATACCGCTGTTGAGACTGGTAACCGTTGCCATTTCTCTCGTCTCTTTCATTTAAGTGATATCTGCCATGCGTTGGAGGTTGCCGGCTGTTATTCCCAGTTCCACCAGAAGACTGGTATCTCCTATAGTATGACATAGAGATGTAAATGACCTTGGAAAAGTAGCAAAAATTATTTCAGTAACTTTTGTATATATGTTTGGTCTGTTCTTTGCTGTCCTTACGACAAGTGCGCACGCGAATTTCTGTATGGAAGAGATCCTAGTGGAGTCTAGCAAGTACACAACAAACCTATTGTGTTCTATAGGGCTGTTGTAAAAACTAGCAACTTAACGGACAGCCGATATAACCCCCTTGCTAAGCTGTCTCATCAGTTTCCATCCACGTAATATATCAAGTTGATGTTTGCCAATACAATTTTCTTCGCTAGCACAGTTCATAATTATTACTGCGTGCCCCGGCTAGCTGGGAAAAAATGTTAGAAAATTAAAGATCACGAATCAACCTGAAGATACATTTCAGTTTTAGGAACAAGGAAAGACGTGTAAGTACGGCTGATACGGATCTTCTTATAGTTGCAGGCCAATTAGAATTAGGATTACAGGGGCCGGTTCTTTTCTAAAAGTTTGAGACGTTTTTGGTAGGAAATCGGAGATATGTCTGCTAAGCAAGTTCAGCGATCATTACAGGACATCTTGGGGTATGACAACAGTGATGAGCCAGATTGGGGGAAGGGGCACTTGAAAAAACTAGTTAGTGCAAGCACTACGCTATATCATACATCTGTGAATAAGATCAAGCTTACAGCTGAGGAGGAAGTCGCACGGTGCCACATATGTGCCCTTTTAGCAGCTGAAAGGCTTGCAGAAAAGCATGTTCCAGACTTGAAGTACTATACAGACAAAATACCACTACCGCCACGTCAAAGACGGACAATAATAGGATATTTTAAGCAGCACATCTTTGGAATGTCTCCCGTCAAAGATATGAGTTGGACACCGAGCCCTAAGAAACGTCGGTCACCTGTAAAGAATAATGATCGTTTCACTTCTCAGAACCCAGATGAATTGCGAAAGCAGTTGTTCGGAACACCGACAAAGACCACGAACATGCACACGAACACTCTAACAGAGAGTACTTCAAACAGTCCATCACGAAGTCCCCAGAAGATCAGAAGAAAGTTGGCTTTTGAAGAAGATGAAGAAGTGGGACCCCAATTATATGACTCGAAAAGCTCAGATGGTAGAAATGAGAACTCAGAAACGAGAATGAACGAGAATGCTGTCAAGGCTATTCCTGCTGATGTCGGGCCTATATTTGGCAATGTGGCTATAGTTTCACCATCAAAAATACAAGATGAAACAGAAGATATTACATCGAGGGAATCTTCTTTTGCACCAGAATCCAGTCCAAAGAGGAGAAGAATTGATTCACCACGGAAAAAGAATCAAGTTCCATTATTTGAAAAAAAGCATGCAAACATAACTGCTGCAGATATGATAAAGCTTTGTAATAAGTTCGAACTTCCGAAAGATGTATCGTATAATATTTTGGAGGAGTTTTATGCCAGATCTTCTTTTTTGGTGCATTCGTGGCAATTGCTAGCCGGACTGGTATTGAACTGTGTATTCATAGTCTTCAATGAAAGGAGAAGGAAAGATCCCCGTATTGACCACATTATTCTTTCAAAAATGAAGCATGAAATGAAATGTACTGATTTAAGTGACGTGATAGACTGTACAAAAATGGTAAAGGAGCTCCTGGAAGGTCAAAAATGGTACAGAGAGATGGAGATCAAGCACGATTACTTCGATGGGGCAACATATAATGAAGTTATAACAAAAAAGCTTGGCTCTATGTTGCAACCGAACATCATTCTTGCTACAAATGACCAATATGCTAATTGGTCACGGAAAATCAAGGACGATCTCGCGATGCGTGACCTTCAATAGTGGTTTTTTATGATTCTTTTACTTATATAAATAAATGAAATATAGAGATAACCGTATTCAATTTATGTGAGAATGGTGGGATGTAATGAATTTAAAAAGTTCACCGAATATACTTTTGAAATTACTCATCAAAGAAAAGATGGAGCAGTATTCGTAATTAAAAATACAAGCAGTGTAGATAAAACTATTTACAATAGATAAGCAAAACCATGGATTATCCCCAATGTCTATTAAAAGGCATTGCACAGATAAATCTTCCATTAGCTAACAAGGGAAGGGAAAACCCATTAGAACATAAAATGAAAAATGCAAGTAGTATAATTGTGTATATGGGTTATAAGGCGAAATAATTGAAGAATGGGTTTAATACTGTCGTAACTTCTGAAGTTCTTCTTTTAAATTTTTATTCAAAACATTCCTTGAGCTTGATAGTTGGCCAACGTTTCTTCAACCTTCTTGCTTATAACAGGATCAGCTCTAATTCTCTTCTGAACTTTACTGGCTTCTGCGAAAGTAATGGCTTGTAGTTTTTCATCAACAGTTCTAGCCATTCTGGCGGCCTCCTCAAATAATTCAATGGCTTCATCCACTTGTTCCAATTGCAGTTTCAATTGCGCTAGGCCAACCTTAGCCTGCTCAGATCTAGGATCCTGGGCGCATGCGTCCTCCAATAGCTGTGCGATAACTGTGAAGTTCTCTGGGGTTGGTTGTCTAGCCAGGATCGTAGCCTTACCGACCAGTGGAGCAATACCGACATGAATCTTCTTCTGGGCTGTTTCCAGTCTGTAAGCGATGTCGTACTGTTTGACAGCCTGTTCGATGTCCTCTTTATCAGCCAAGATTTCAGCGTAGAAGTTTGGAACTTCAGGTGCAATAGGGAACTTGGACCTAGCCTCCTCGAACAACTTAACACACTCGTCGAACTTGTTTTCCCTGTAGGCGAGACAGGCCAGTTGGATGTAAGGGAAGATGTTCTGCTCGTCGCACTCCTTCGCCTTTCTGAAGTCGCTGCCTGCCTTGTCGTACTCCTGGTTGATGAAGTACATCTGGCCACGGTGGTAGTACACGGCTGAGCAGGTTGGGTCGAGGGCGATGGCTTTGTCGAAGAAGTCAGTGTAGTCTGCGACCTGGCCGCGGTCAGCGGCGGTCAGGGCGAGGTAGATGTAGGTGTGGGCCCTTGGGTGGAGCTCCAGGGCGCTCTGCAGGTCCTCGATCGAGTTGGTCAGGTCATTCTTCAGGAAGTTGAAGATACCGGAGTACTCGTAGGCGATTGCTGCCTTCTGCTTCAGCTCCGCGCCTGGAGAACCGGCTGCCAGTTCTTTCTTGTACAGCTCGAGGGCCTTTGCGAAGAGGGCGTCGGCGTCGGCGTAGCCGTTCTGGGTCGCGCTGTAGAGCTGCTCGAGCGCCTGGGTGAGCGTGCGGTCGGCCTCGCTGGCGTCGTCGAAGCCTGGGAGCGCGGTCTCCGGTTTGAAGATGCCGAAGAAGGAGGCGAGGGAGGTGTTGGAGGGCAGCTCCTGCTTGGTGCGGGGCTGCTCCAGCGCTGGGACCGTGGCGTCGATGCCCATCTCGTCCTTCAGCACGCGCAGCGCCTGCTTGTTCAGGTTGCGCTCGAGCATGGGCTCGATCGCGGAGCCGTTGAAGTCCCCGTTCAGGGAGAGCACGGAGATGTCGAACATGGCGTCCTGGTACCTGCCCATGTTCTCGTACGCGGAGGCCCTGCGGAGGAGCGCCTTGGAGTAGTCGGGTCTCAGCTGCAGCGCCTTCGAGCTCGCCTCGACGACCTTGTCCAGGTCGCCGAGGGAGACGTAGCAGGCGGAGATGTTCGAGTAGAACACGGGGTCCTCGTGCAGCTCGATGGCGTGGTTGTAGTACGCGATTGCGTCCTCGAACTGCTTGTTCTTGAAGAGCGCGTTACCCTTGTCCTTCAGGGCGACGGCGTACTTCTGTCTGGCCTCTGGGGAGGCGGCCTTCATGGCCGCCACGTCTGGGGACCCGTCTGCGAGGACTAGGAAGTCTTCTGCCGCGGTCTGGGGCTGCTCTGCCCTCTTCCGCTTCTTCTTCTTCTTCTTCTTCTTCAGGTCCTGTTGGACGTAGTTGCTGTAGCAGTACCATGCGCCGACACCTGCTGCGACGGCCAGCACGGACGCGGCAATTGCCTTCCTGTGTTTCACCAAAGACATCTTTGTAGCCTCTTGTTTTGATCGAAAAGCTGTAGTAGAAACAACCAGGACAGTTGCACAGACTGATTTCACTATATATAGGTGTGGCCCAGGTTTAAAAAAAAATGGCCCGGGTCAAAGTGCCCAGGCGAGAGAGGCCCCGCAACGGGCCGTATCGCCTCCTCGACGGCAACATTTTGCCCACCACGTTGCCCGTATGTCTGTACAAAGTCATGTGCATTGTGTACATGAGCACGTACTGCCCCGTGCAACACCGTATCCACGTACACACTGTCCCCGTGCAGCACCGTATGCAGTCACTCCGTCATGGATCTCCTCCGAGAGGGATGGACCCTCCCCTCCAGAAGACCCTCCAGCGGGGGGAGGCTCCAGCGGGGGGGGGCCATTCGAGAGGGGGCCCCGTGAGCTGTGCTGTGCTGTGATGTGTGCGGTGTGCGGTGTGCTCCGGTAACGCCATGGTGAGGCCTTCTCTGTGCCCGTCTCTGCGCACCTCCTCTGCGCACCTCCCTCCGGCCTCTGTCTCTCCCTGCGCACACCGGCGGTGAAACCCCCTTTTTCCTACTCTGCGACTGTGTTGCCTCCAAATTGCGGGGGGGCCCCGAGGACACACGCAGAGCCACACGCAGAGACACGCACACGGACACATAGACAGACACGCAGACACAGAGAGAGATAGACAGTAGCAGAGAGAAACAAAGACAGAGACGACAGAGACAGAGAGGCAGAGGCAGAAGGCAGACAGAAATGAGAAATGGCCAGACAGAGAGACACGCCGCAGAGGCACCGCCCGGGCTGGACTGCGGTGTGGGCGAATTGCCGTTTTCGGCCGGGCGAACGCGGTCTCGTGCAACTCACCCCCCCTGGGCAAGAGAGCACCGACTCCCCCCCCCCCATCGGTATATAAAGAGCACACCCCCCTGCTGGTCTCAAATCAGTGAGCAAAGGATAAGGACAATACAGAAGGATAACAAGGATTGATGTCGCTGATCTCTGCTGTGGACGACAAGACGGGTCAGCCCACGGCTGCGGATGCCGGCGGGAAGAAGAACAAGAAGTACTACCTGGAGGAAGGGAAGCCGATGAGCAAGGAGGCGATGTGGCGCGCGAAGATGAAGTACGGGGTGTATGCGTCGCCGATCTCCGGCGGCGTGGGTGTTGGTGTGCCGGACTACAAGGTCGCGACGAACAAGGCTGCGAACTACGCGAGCGAGAACCAGACGACGGTGGAGACGTACAAGCGGCTGTACGTGGACCAGGGCGCCGCGAGTGCTGCGTCGAAGGTCGGCACGGAGCGGAAGGCGCCGGAGGTGGACGTGCACGCGGAGAACTTCAAGAAGAACAAGGCGCTGAACCTGAACTTCAAGAACGCTGCTGCGAAGGCGTTCGCGGTGCCCACGGACACGCTGTTCAACGCGCAGGAGGAGGCGAGACACGCCTCGCAGAAGACGTACAGCATCGTGTCGAACGTGTCCACCGCCTCCACGACGAAGGCGATGAACATGTCGAAGGTGCTGAAGAACGCGGAGTCGAAGGCGGAGTCGCGGCTGAAGAAGCGCAGCGAGCCGGAGAAGACGACGTACGTGAAGAGCTACACCATGACCGAGGAGTACCCGGGCCGCAAGATCGACCTGAACTCGGAGGTGATGTCCGGCATCGCCGCCAAGTCGGAGCTGCCTCCCAAGCAGGAGGGCCCCACGGCCAAGGACAAGCAGAACGCGAAGTTCGCGCTGGGCGCCGCGCACGCCGTGAAGGACTTGGACCCTAAGTCGATGCTGCCTCAGGACTTGGAGGAGAAGGAGAGGCAGAGACAGGAGTTTGTGAGACACATGACGTCGAAGTCTGTCTTGTCCAAGGCGCAGGCCACGGTTGACAGGGAGATTGCTAGTATCGACCTGGCCCAGGCCGAGGGCAGACTTTTCGACAACGACTCCTACAACAGGACCGCCATCACAATTGCCCAGGAGAGCTACCAAAAGAGACTCGCCCAGGCCAGTGTCAACAAGGACAAGATCAACATTGGTGGTGGCCTCTACTTGAGTCCAAACGAGGTCAACAACATTGCCCAAGGTTTGATCTCCCCAGTGTTGGGTGAGGTGTCCGAGAGAGCGGAGGCTCAGCGTGCCGCAGACATTGAGATTGCCACGAGAATCACTAACTTCGAGAAGGACCTTGCGTACTGGAAGAACATGCAAAAGACCAAACAAACCAACGATAAGAACGTCTTGGAGGTCAACGCCAAGAGAATCGTCGAGGAGAAGCAAGAGGCAAAGAACGCCTCGAAGAAGAGGTATAACGACATGATCAAGAAGATGGATGCTGCTGTTGCGGAAAAGAAGAAGCAACTAGAAATTGCCAAGCAAAAACTGGAAGACTTGCAGGATGAAATGCAAATGAAGCTTGACATGCAGGACCAGAAGGTTGAAGAAGAGTTGCAGAAGTGGGACGAAAACCGTGACAAGGACATTGAGGCCGCACGTCTGGAACAAGAGGAACTCATGAAACCTTTCCAAGAAGAATTGGATAGCGCTGAAAAGCAACATGAGGAGCTGGTAACCGAACGTGATGGTATCAACAACGAAATTGAATACTTGAAGGAGTCTATTGAGGGTCACAAGAAGAAGATTGGTGTCTACGAAGGTGACATCCGTGCTCATGAGAACCAACACGTCGAATTGGATGGAGAGCTTGAGAACTTAGGTCAAAATAAGAACACGTTGAAGACTAACTTGGAATCTGAAGTTGTTATTATGGCCAACAAGACAAAGGAAGAAGCAGAGTTGGCTGCCAAGGAAGCTAGATTGAAGCAATTGCAAGTTGATTCCATGGTCAATGAGCGTAGAAGCGAACTGAACCAAACTGAGATCAACTTGAAGAAGGAAAAGCTTGAGTTGCTTGAATCTATGAGAAAGACTGCTGAAGCGCGTGGTGACAAGAAGATCGATGAAGACAGAATTAAGGGTTTGTTTGGTATGACTTCTGAGGAGTTTATTGCAAAGAACGCTCCACCAAAGGAAGAAAAAGCTGATCTTGAGACTGTCCCAGAATCTGCCGAAGTCGAGGTGTCCAAGGCCAAGCCAAGCACTACTGCTACTGCAAAGCCAGTGAAGAAAACCGCCGCTTCTAACCCAAAGAAATCCGCTCCTGTTGAGAAGAAGAAGAAAACGTCAGTTTTTGACAGGTTCTTTTTAGGTTCAAGTAAGGCACAAAGAGTTCAGGAAACCAAAGTGAAACAAGAAACTACAAAGGCCCAGTCTAAGAAGGATGCTATTGGAAATCCACATCTAGTATCAAGCACAAACGAAAAGGTTGGTAGCAGCGAGAAGAAGGACGTGGAGAAGGCGCCAGAAGCTAAGAAAGCGGAGAGCACCAAACCAAAGACCAATACGAGCACAGCTGCAGCAACTACAGAGGACTCAGAAGATAATAAATTGGAACACACTTTCAGTGGTTTTTCTCAAGGTTCGGTAAACGATGAAACAGAAGGTGCAGAAACAACTGAAGAAGCAAAGAAAGACGGTTACTTTAAGGAGGTCTTTTAATATTGGCCAATAGTTTTACAAGAAATATGTTATTTTTTTTACTGGCTCGTTTGATTTCTTGGGAAGTGCTTGTGTAATCTACTGACTGTGTTATACTTCAATTTTGAGCCCTCTACAACAACCTTTTTTTTAATTTTACTTTTTCAAACATAATATAATCTATCTCTTACTGTACGATTGATAATCGCTATACCACTGGTTCTATTTTAAGATGTAAATTTTACAGACTATAATTAATAATTTTTAATATTGACTTGAGATTTTTGAAGTAAAGTAAAAGGACTATTCCATTGAAGCCCCTCCAATTTGGGCTACCCATCACAAAAGCAATGAAATGAAACTGCTAAGTTGTAATTGTTGGATGTGTATTTGTTTTTGGGAGGAAGAGAATGGTACTATGCAATCCAAAGGAAAGAGCAGTGATTCAAAAAAAATGCGAGTACGTATATATATATATATATTGAGATTTTGGGCAAATGCACTTAGACCGTATATCGATAACAAATGTGTATGGTTAACATGCAGATCAAAAAAATGGGTGAACGATTTGCTGATTTCATAGATGTGAGGACGATTCAGTTTCCATGTTTTCCTCTACCAATTTCTCATCCGTTGAGACGATTTCTGTCTGAGAGGCGGAATACACTGTCGGACTTTCATCATACTTGTAGAATCCGTCTATTTTCTCGATTTGGTGGAAGTACTTCGAATACATGTATCTTCCACCCAAGTAGAAGTCGCAGGAAATAATCATGAACAGTACGCCAAACCAGAACGCCAGCAGCCATTCGAAGCACGAGCTTTTGGAGTTGTCGCTGATTGCCGCGAAGCAAATAGCCCAGACCACAGCGCAGGCGAGCCAAAAGACCTTGCACACAGCGCTTATGATGAACTTGTTGTACTTGTAGCCGTCGACTTGGTACCACTTGAGCCCTTCTGTGGAATTCCTCGTGGAGCGAGACAGTGGGTGGAACAACGCGTACTGTCTGCCCATCATCCAGTACTGTGCCACTTGGCAGCAAACGGAGAAGAACATCAGCACCACGAAGACACCGACCATGGACAAGTGGACATGGTGGTAGAGCGCGGTGGAGAAGATGGAACACATCAGCAGTGCGATTTCACCCAGAGCACCCAGCACTACAGCAGCGAATATCAGGTTCCGTTCGTGTTTGGTGTAGTATGGGGGCATGTAGAACTTGCGGTCTAGGATGGTCTGGTGGTACTGTTCACGGGTGTAGTTCAGGTTTTCCTTGCCTCTGAGGAACCCGGGCCAGCGCCCGGACCGCTGGAAGTACTCAGACGCAATGGTCAGCACGTAGCCGAGACCTTGCCAGCCTGCACACGAGATGAACAGTGGCCGCAGGTTAGTGGCACCGACGTCGGAGATGTACGCCGGGAACTGGTACTGGTGCATGAACCAGTATATCGGGTGACCTTGTGCGGCCCAGCACACCAGCATCGTTATCAGCATCCCATACCAGGGTATGAACGCTACCCACGGCAGCAGGAAGAACCAATTGCCAGGTCTGCCAAGCATCTCTTGTTATCTTTTGCTTGTATGGTAAGCACCTACACTAAATAAAACTGCAAGATTTTTGTTATATATTAGGGTGTGTATGCTATTATACTACCCAGTCTCTCTCTCCCCTACAGGCGTGCACAATTCCCGCAACACAAGCCATCCTCTCTACATTACGTGAGTGTAATCGGTGTATTGGCAGGCGCAGGAATTGCAAGCACCAAGCTCATCGAGTTTCTGATGTGAACAGATATTTTATTTTTTTCACTTTTTTTTTTTTCCAGCTGTCGTTGGTTGCTATTTGCAATGGCCTCAGACCACTTCCTAATCAGGCCAGTGGACAACCTAGAACCGGAAATAGCGTAAACAATAGCACAACAGCGGGGCAATCACGGTGAAAGGCCTTCCCCCCCGCCCACCTTCTGCTTCTGCATCTCGCTTCTGGTAATGGCCCGTTAGCAGCAGCACAGCCTGGGTAATGCTCAAGACACACAGATCAGAAAAGAAAAGAAAGAAGACAGGAGACAAGATATAATAACACTTAGCACGAATATGCACGGTTAATTGCCGTATTGATGTACACACAAGATCTCAGTCGGTAGTCCCCCTAGACGTACTCTTGGTATGCTCATTACGTACAGGAGTATATAGCACTGGTTTCTTCTGGCCTCGTTTGCCCTCTCGCCATTACAGTTTGCTCTCTTTTTTCTTCCTTCAGCTGCGTCTCTTTCACTGTGTATTCCCTGCACCTGTCAATTCGGGCGGGGGGGGGCGTGCAGTGCTACATGCCCAGTCATCGATTCAACGCACACGCGCAGGGCCACGCTGCGGCTGCTCGCCTGCGCAGGTTGGCCGAAAATTTTTTTTATTTTTTTTTATCCAGCATCGCCAGGCGTGCCACTGCGGACAGAGAGCTTTGATGCCTGGACTGAAAAATTTTTTTTATTCTTTTTTTTTTTTTTCAGTTTGCACTATATAAGGAATTGGGTATGTCTATGTACAGCACGTTTTTTTTTTTTTGGCTTGTTGTGCATCACGTACTTGTTATATCTGCAGTTTTTGAAGTACTGAATTGCGTAAACACCCCGTACACTCACACACACAGACACAGCCCATAATGATTATTTTCAAGGATATCTTCTCCAATGACGAATTGTTGTCCGATGCTTACGACGTCACGGAGGTTGACGGTGTCATCTTCGAGGCTGACTGTGCTATGGTCAGAGTCGGTGGTGACAACATCGACATTGGTGCCAACCCATCCACTGAGGGCGGTGACGAAGATGTTGAGGACGGTTCTGAGATCGTCAACAACGTTGTCCACTCCTTCCGTCTGCAGCCAACCGCTTTCGACAAGAAGTCCTTCCTAACCTACATCAAGGGTTACATGAAGGCTGTCAAGGGTAAGTTGCAGGAGAAGAACCCAGACGAGATCCCAACCTTCGAGAAGGGTGCCCAGGCTTACGTCAAGAAGGTCATCGGCTCCTTCAAGGACTGGGAGTTCTACACCGGTGAGTCCATGGACCCAGACGCCATGGTCGTCATGTTGAACTACCGTGAAGACGGTACCACCCCATTCGTTGCTATCTGGAAGCACGGTATCGAGCAAGAGAAGATCTAAGCTCCATGCAACGCACTCGTCGTCCCCTTCCTCTCCCCCCTCCCCTTCGAAAATCAGCATCTAAGAAGGGCGGAAGAGAAGTGGGATTATATGGAACATTTTAGCTTTTCTGTGACCGATATGAAAGGAACAGTACTTATATATACTAGAGATGGCTGCAGAGCCGAAAAACACAACCCTCCATTCTACAACATGAAAGATGGAATCCTCTTTTTATAATATAAAAAAAATTAATACCAACAAAAGATTTAATATTATATTCTAACGTTTTAAACTCCCGTGTTAGTTCCTTGTTTGCACGTATTCATATTGCAACACTCTAAATATATCAATGCATTTGCAATATAATGCTCGATGAGCTTATATCGCGATGTCACATGTATGGTGCCCACGGACGACGTACAAAGGGGATGGGTGGCTTTCTTCCTGCCTGCAACTTGGCAAGGCCACCGAAAGTAGAGACTGCGTGTATGGCCACGGGAAGGCCGCAGAACTGCAGCTTTTCGAGAGTCCTGTTTGGCCGCATCCGTGCTCTTGTTTGGGGCGTGCCTTGTGGACGGTAGCCCATTTCTTTTGATAAGTTGGCTATCACTTGTTGAAACCAGCAATTGGGTCCAGTATTGGGTCTTCTTGAGCACTGTGCGCTTGTGAAAGCAGCAAGGAGTGCAGTGGTTTATCGTTGGGATTAATATTCGGCTCGCTGGAGTGATACATCCTGGTGCATATCGGCATTCTTGCATACGCTCACAATTTGGAAGCTAGTGAAAAGAAGGGGATCCAGTCTTGAAATTTCATTCGTGATAGGTTTCTGGGGGGAGAGTAGTAGAATATTTGAAGCAAACTAGGCATAGCAATACAGATTTTCCTTCTTTTGGACAGATATCAGTGAAATCAGTTTTCTTCCTTTGTAGTAATGGCTCACTACACATTACCGGGTGTCATGCATTATTTGCAGACAGAGTTCACGAAGAATGAGAGGGACAGAATTACGTGGGAACTGGAACGTGCGGAGATGAAGACCCGGATCACAGAGCTAGAGACGGAGAATAATGAATTGAAGTACCAGCTGAATAAGATAAGGGTAGAGGCTGACAAGGGCGATGCAGATGGTGCTGGACACACTTCTGATTCCAGCGCTGCCGACATATCAGGACTGTCGCCGCTTATAAAATCGAAGGCTGCAGTGCAGGAGAATGTCAAAGAGATAGTGTACCTGCTCAAGAGCCCCAATGCAAACGATCAGATCGAGTCTTTGAAAAACAAGGCTAATGCGAATTACCAGATCTCAAAGATGGCTGTGAACTCAAATGTTGATCACTTCCACCAAAGAATTAATAACAATAACACAAATGATATTGATGTTGGTAGTGTTGATGATAATAATTATAATGACAGTAAGAGTAGTGATAATATTAGTAGTGATAGTAATAAAAATGGAGAGCATAATTATTCTAGTCATGGCACCAATGGGAAAAGTAAACGGAAGCACGGAAAATCAAAGCCAAAAAATACCCAAGCAGAGGAAGATGAGATTGAAACTGTTCGGACAAATAGTGTTAGTAGCACAATCAATGACGGTACCAGGTTTGAACTGGAGGAAATTTCTGACGCCGAAACAGAAGTGGGATCATATGATGATACAACCAGAAAAGCTGCGCAGGTTTCCTCATTATTTGACAATGAGCCTACCAAATCGGTAAAGATCAAGGTTGTTAAACCTCCCACAACAGTTCAATCTTTGAAAGTACAAAAGGATCAGATAGTCATGTACAACTCAAATGGAAAATTGGTAAATGTTAGGATAAAGCACGATTTCAGACTATCAAACCCTGTTTCTCAGACATTTAACGGTCTCGGTGACAGTATTTTGGATTTTTTTATTGTCTCAGAGGAACAGATTTTAACCATTGATGAATCCGGTTTGAAACTGTGGGAATTTGGTAGCTCGGAGTGCATTAGCTACATGAACATATTCAAAGATGGGCATATAAATTTAATTAACTACAAAGATATCATACATGTTGACTTCAAGAACAAATGGCTGCTCTTTGCGACCAAGGAAAACGTTGTAATTATAGAGGTTGTAATAATGCGCAGTTCCATTCCTTCAAAACTAGCCATTAATAAAAAGCATGTTGTTGAAACTTACAAAAATATACAGGATACAGTTCTTGGGATGACTGAGAAATCATTTATTACTTTATGTGGGCCACCATACGAATTAGTAATTTATAACTTTCAGGGAGAAATTCTGCAGACAATTAGCATAGAGAGTTATATGTCTGGAACTATGTTGTTGAGTAACGAATCCGCCAGGACTAGTTTTAAACTAAACAAAGAAACGTCTAAGCTGTTGATTCAAATAAATAACATCATTTTGGTATACTCTTTTGATCAAAAGACTATTATTTTGAAGAGATTACTGAAAAGCATACCAACTACTGTTTTGTTTGGATCAAATAACGATATTGTCATTTTAGCTTACTCTTCAAAAAGAATCGAGTTCCGGACATTAAGCAAATTTGACTATATTCAGAAAGTTATTACAAGTGAGGGTGAAGGTTCAACAGAAGATGTAGAGGAATTAAGTTTGACCGGTGGGACATTCAAAGACCAGATAGATGCTCAGGGATGTCCCTTAGATGTCGTTTCGCTGAATAATAAACTAATGTTGGCATCAGTGGGGAAAAACGGTACGTTGTCCCTTGACTCATTAATTTGCAAATCATAATTACGTTAACTCTGCTAAAATCATATATGTGCAAAATTGCAATATCAAAGAT
The DNA here is from genome assembly GCA_030564085.1 of Nakaseomyces uthaithaninus. Classification (NCBI taxonomy): domain Eukaryota; kingdom Fungi; phylum Ascomycota; class Saccharomycetes; order Saccharomycetales; family Saccharomycetaceae; genus Nakaseomyces; species Nakaseomyces uthaithaninus. The sequence goes on from JAJLUB010000010.1 coordinate 105,142, forward strand.
TAATAATATACTTGAAAATAAAATTTAAATAACAAAGTATCTATTGATAGCATTCAAGTGGGAGTAATCTTACTTTAGTTAAATCTCGAATCATCACTATTTTTTTTACCACTTTCAAAAGACAGCGCACATGTTTGAAAAAAAAAGTCACTATGTGTACAGGTTGTCATCCGAAATGGGCAGGTTTAATGAAGTTAGGTTATGTATATGTTTACTTGTGCCTGCTTGTAGTTGGTCAGGTACGTAAGTCCTTGGGTACAAATAATTCACAAAGATCAGCTATTAAGAACTAAGACTAGAATTCAGTCTTAGACAAGCAAAGGCTCAATTAGTGCTTCTCGATTCAAATAAATCGATAAATCTACTCAGGTCGCAGTGATGTTTCATTTGGTAAAAGGGTTGTATAATAATTGGAACAAACGGGAGCAATATTCTGTTTTGATATTGGGACTTGATAATGCCGGTAAAACAACTTTTCTGGAAACACTAAAGAAAGAATACTCCTTAAACTCGAAAGCATTAGACAAAATCACACCTACAGTTGGTCAAAATGTGGCTACGATACCTATAGAGAGTAATCGAAGTATACTAAAATTTTGGGATGTTGGTGGACAAGAGGCGCTGAGGAGCATGTGGTCTGAATATTACAGCCAGTGTCACGGAATAATATTTGTTGTTGATAGCACTGATAGATCGAGATTAGATGAATGTAGCGAAACTCTTAAAAAAATAGTAATGGATGATGAAATAGAAGGTGTACCAATTTTAATGTTAGCAAATAAGCAAGACGTTCCTGAGAGAATGGAAGTTCAAGATATAAAAGAAATTTTCAACAAAATTGCTGAGCACATGAGCGCAAGAGATAGTAGAGTTTTGCCTGTTTGTGCATTATCAGGAGAAGGAGTAAAAGATTCCATCGAGTGGTTAATATTGCGTTTGCAAAGAAATAAGGAAGCTAGACCACCAATTTACAAATAATTGTCATGATACGAACAGATGAACAAAAGTACTACTTCAACAGCAAGCACAAAAGTTGATGAATAGAATAAATCTTCTGTTAACAAACTGACTGGCTAGCATAAATTAGTGATTAGGAATAACTGAGACTGCAGATGAGTAAGTCGGTTGAGAGGTTATTATTGAGACTTCATTCGATATGTTTCACTTATGAATAGTCAGGAAATCACGACATTACAAGTCTCGCAACATATTCAAAGCTAAAACTTTGTGAATGTTAAGCACACATGACAAACAATTCATAAGTGCTTGAGAAATTGTTTGAGTTTGTGCTTATGGTGTTTGTTAGGTTAACTAAATGATATGGTCTTCGAGCTAGTAAAGATCCTTTATCAGATTCATTAATATATAAGGTTTTTGTAAACAGTATTTGTATATAAAATGCGACATACCTAAGACCTGGATGAAAAAAAATAATAAACATATGGAAGATCTCAGATTAATGGTATTAGAATGTAATCAAAACAATTGAAGGTTACAAAGATCATTTCTCTTAATCGTTTCTATGGTAGACCAGGTAATTAGGAAGACCAAACACTTCGTAATTCAGTCTCTTGGCCATCTTGGCAAATCCTTCAGTTTCGATCAAATGGTAAAATGGGAATGTTGGGAACATAGCGCCATCTCTGTGAACTTCGGCCTTAACCAATGTACAACCACCGCCAACACCATCTAGGGCCATCAAGTCATTTACAGATCCTTCTGGGTTGTAGTAATGAGCCATTAGTGGTCTGTATGTAGCCTGTTCAGCATAACCTTCTAGAATGATTTCATCCTCACTCAAACGAGCAGCCAGTTCTAAGCCTGTTTCACTCTCTCCCCAGTTGTTGAAATCGTACGCCCTAATTGAATTCGTCTTCTTCTCATCATCATAATACCTCTGGTAGACGTTGGCAGCTAGCACAGGTTTATCTAATTTAGTCATATCCTGTATAACTGTAGATGGGGTTTCTATAATATCAGCATCTAGCCACAACACCCAAGAGGTGTGTGGACCTAGGGCGGAGAACAGAAGTTCGTTCCTGGCAAAGGCCATTTGCTTGCGTCTTTCCTTTTGGACAGCAAATGCGTGTCTCTCCTTCTCCTCGAGCTTATTAAAACCTTCGCTGTCTTGACGCAAGATTATAACCCTCCCAAACCTGTTGTTCTTCTTGTCGGTTTGCACTTTCTTAACGGCAGCTTCCAGTCTCTTCAATGCAATGTCCCCACTCTCAGACTTGGGAATAATAAAACCAAGCTCTACCAGGTCCCGTGGGTAGGTCAGAGAAAGCAAGTTGTCCCAGTACGCCTGGTGGAACGTCTGCATAGGGGTCAGTATCAGCACCTGCTCCTTGTTCACTGCAGCATTGTTGGTCGAGTGAAGCTTGTTCAAATCGTACTTAGCAACGTGGTTGCTTGGCACATTATCCTTACGGTTAGCGCGGAAAAACCAACTGCGGCTCTTCAGCTTGTACGAGTATTTTGGCATCTTGAACTTCGAAGAGTATGGGAAGTAAAAAGTCTGCTCTCTTTCGTGTGCCCACTGGAAATTCGCCAACCCGCCATTGAACAGACCGTTGTCGCCAGACCTCAGAAACAGCGTCAGCGATGCCAACGCGGTAAACACCATCAGCACCCAGAACAGCGGGTTCTTATTAGCCCTATATATCTGAAACTTCAATCCCATTATACCACTAAAAATGCACTTGTGTGGTTTGTCGTTAATGTTTGTCCTCCTGCGATGTTAGAAAAAAAGAAGGCCTAGTGAGAGCTCAAGTCTATGATCTCCTTCGTTTATCACCCACCCACTTTAAGTTACAGTATACCAGCGACCGTAGAAACTAGTGCCACCTCTAAATCTCACTGAAAAGTTGGGAATTGCACCAGCTGTAGCCCTTCTTTTAACATTCCAGTGCTGGATCCTCCGGTCCTCCCCAATAACAACAATCTCAAAGGCACACTGAAAGAGAAAAAAAAAAAAAATTTTTGGCGACTTCTCGCTCTTCGTGACATTTTTTTTCACAACTTGTCAATATGGGTTACCCGGTTGTATGTCACATGATGTAATCAGCTGACTTAATCATGTGATTTGAGTCGGGTAATTTTTCTAGCTCACTTTGCACGCAATTAGCGCGTGTAGCAATTCGTACATACACACTATATTTGAGAAAACATATATGCAGCTGCCAAGATATAGTAATCTCTGGTTATTCTTGGTGGTTCTGGTACTTTTTGGAGGGATATTATTAATTGTCCGTATGTAATTGTTCCTACTCTCCTGCCGATGTGCAACGGGCAAGGCATTGGCTAGGGGGGCGGAGCGTGGGAATCATATATTGAATAGATAATGCTTTTTTTTTATATATTGTTCATGGGGAACGTGTAATTGTCCTTTTGGCTTGCATTTTACTTTCATGTTTTTGTTTTTGGGGAGAGGGGTGGAACTATTGCGGTCTGTCGGACCACACCTTGTTGCATATGCTCAGAAATAGCTTTCTGTCGTGATCCTTTCCCCTGCTTGGAAACTGGAACTCAAAACTGTGGTTATTCAGCGATATAGTCCCGTTAACGAGCTTCCCGGCAGTTAGGTGAGGTGTCGGCAAGGCGCCTTCCTCAATCGCAAGCTGATTGTGCTCCTCCTCTTCGTCCTCCTCGGCATGGCATTCGTCACTGCCGTCCACATCGTCGTCAAGAGCTGCTGCGTGCACAGCGAGCTCTTGCTCTGCTGTCGGGGTGATCACATCCACTACCTTGTTTCTGGTTTGCGGGTATTGCAGTCCCGTCGCAACCGTGGGCATCGCAGCTTGCAACTGTGCTGCATGTACCATAGGCGCAGAAACCGCAGTGCCCTGTGGAAGAATAAACATGGGCGTCGCGACATATTGCGGCACATACAGCGGCACCGGACGCACACCAACATACTTCACCACAACATCCGACCTCGCCCGCTTCCTGCTGAACTCCAAAGGCGGAGGCCGCTTCCTCTTCAACGAACTGTCATCCACAGGTTCCTTCTTAACGTTCACCATTTTGTTGCTTATTCGGATATATCTGCTAAGTTCGCACTATACCCAGGGAAGAGGAGCCAGCATTATATACTAGTCACTGACCCATTCCCGAGCGACCCGTCACCCCACTCCCTCTCACTATACACCATCAGAAACCCAGGGTCATCCTCATCACAGATAAGACAGCTCCCTCAAAAGACGACCTAGTCTCGACACGACCAATACCCGACCCAGACCCTAATGAACCACAAAATGTAAGGTTGCTCATCATGTCAGGTCCTGTCAGACGGAGAAGTCGTCCAGCCGGAGTCCGCCGTACACAGCCCTACGTAAGGCCTCTTCAAGTATTTATCACGGGCCTCATCACGAGCTTCGTCACGGGCCCCGTCACGGGCTTCATCACTGGGGCTTCCCAACGTCCATGAGATGAGATGGGCTATGTACCTCGGGGGAGGTCTCAGCTCAACGAACGGTTCTGAGTCCGGGTGTCTGTCCGGTGCTTTCAGTAATTTCCAGAGTGCACGGTGCTCAAATTTGAAGAAACCCTGCCATTGTGATGAGCTTGCGATGGCAGCCTTAGACACCGCAGTACTGTGCTTGGGGGAGCGTAGGTGTGAAAAAAAAAAATCTACTACGTAATATATAAGAAGCCCAGCTTTGCAGGGGAGTTCACTTTGTTGAAATGTTGTGAAACTCCTTGTGTGATAAAGCTGAAGCTGTTTAAGCAGGACGGAAGAGCTGTAAACGATGTCTCAAGGTACTTTATACTCCAATTTCAGGATCAGGACTGTTGTGCCAAGGTCTCTTGTGAGATACCTTAAGCTGGATGTGCAGATTTTGGACCCAGTGAAGGAGGAGGCTCAATTGGCCAGGGATTTCCCATGGAAGAAGGTTCCTGCCTTCAAGGGCAAGAACATCAAGTTGACGGAGGCTATGGCTATCAACTTCTATCTTGTGAACCTCTCTGACGATGACAAATTCAAGAGGCAGATGCTTGGTAGCACGCTTGAAGAGCAGGCCCAAGTGATCAGGTGGCAGTCATTCTCTAACAGTGACTTCTTGGTTGAATTGGCAAAGGTTTTCCAAGCCAACCAGGGCACAGTGCCTTACGTCAAGAAGAATGTTGATGCCGCGTGGGCCAATGTCGAGACCATGGTTGCCATCTTCGAGGACAGACTGACTCACAACACCTTCTTGGCTACCGAGTATCTGTCTCTTGCGGACTTGGTGTCCTGTACTTGTATTACCAGAGGGTTCAACTTCTTGTTTGGAAAGGAATGGAGAGACCAGCACCCAGCCATTGTTAGATGGTTCAACACTGTCATTGCTTCAGACATTCTCAAGGAGGAGTACAAAGACTTCAAGTTTATTGACAAGATGGCCGATTTCCCCAAGGGCGAGAAGAAGGAACAACCAAAGAAGGCTGCTAAGAAGGCAGAGAAGCCTGCTGAAAAGCCTGCTGCTGCCCCACAACAGGAGAAGAAGCCAAAGCATCCTTTGGAATCCCTAGGAAGATCTACTTTCGTCCTAGATGAATGGAAGAGGAAATACTCCAACGAGGACACCAGACCAGTCGCTTTGCCATGGTTCTGGGAGAACTACAACCCAGAGGAATACTCCTTGTGGAAGGTTGAGTACAAGTACAACGACGAGTTGACGATGACTTTCATGTCCAACAATCTGGTCGGCGGTTTCTTCAACAGACTTTCCGCCTCAACCAAGTACATGTTTGGCTCCTTGGTGGTGTACGGTGAGAACAACAATAACGGTATCATTGGTGCTGTTCTTGTGAGAGGCCAAGACAATGTTCCGGCCTTCGATGTCGCTCCAGACTGGGAGTCTTACTCCTACACCAAGCTGGACCCATCCAAGGAGGAGGACAAGGAGTTCGTCAACAACATGTGGGCTTGGGACAAACCAGTTATCGTCAATGGTGAATCAAAGGAGATTGCCGACGGTAAGGTCTTAAAATGAGCAGATCAAAAACTTGAATTAGTTCCTCTCTGATTAGTTAAAGCAAAAAAAATTGGAATCTCTGAATACATATATACACAAAATCTATAGACAAGTTCACGATTTTTCTGTCAGAGAAGAATGTACGACAATCCATCGCCAATGTCAGGGTTATGTACTTCTCACAAGTAATATATAACCCCTGCTGTTGTGTGACTTTATTCTGGTCCACCATCATTTATGTTATAATATTTGCAACACTTGGGTGATTTTGATATCAAAATGCTCCTTCACTAAGAAATTGCAGTAGCGAAGCCCGATCACCATGCATAGCGTAAAAAAAAAAGTTTGTGGCCTTGATAGAAAAGGCTAGTTGCAATGCGATGAGCAAGCTATCTGTTCTGGAGGCTCTCGGGTTACATTTGATCTTCATTTGCTGTGAGTCCGGTTTCAATATACCTTGCTTAGCGTGTGAGGTTTCTGCGATACGCACAGGCCACGGATGACAGAGGCTAAAGAGACAGTTGAGTCTGTTTCTAGTGGGATATACCAAAATTTGGTCACTACTCTAATACATGATATTGTAAGTAAGGAAACGATGCGGGAGAAACTACTCAGGAGCCGGTATCCTGATTACAAGCCGTATCACTATGATCCCAAAAACCAACTTGACATCCATGGAAAACCCAAGCAGCAGGACTCCTCGCAGTATTTCATGTGCGAAAACTGTGGAAGAGAGGTTTCAGGTAATAGGTTTGCCGCGCATTTACAGAGGTGCCTGAGCAGAGGTGGTAGGCGCTAGCATTTTACATTGGTGGATATATAGATATTTAGCATGTAAAACAATACGAACAATTTAATGACATATAATGGTATTTTGGTAATTATTCTGAATAGCGCCATTCATAAAGGCTCCCACTTTGACTGATTTCTCATTTGCTTACATGTTCTACCCACTTTGTCAGGACTTCTGACTTTCAAGTAAGATATCGCGGATATCTACCGTGTCTTGATGGAATGGGACGCTGGGTATGGTTCATTAATAGTTTCCACATTTAAACTATCTCAGAAATTCCCTTGCAGCGTCCAATTCAGTTAAAGTTCATGCATAATGTAACTCCCAAAGATATTTGGGCACATTTCTGCTATAATCTCTGTTCACTATTTTATTTCTTTATATTCCCAAATAATCGGCAGCAAGAAGTAATTCCAGGGACATTTCTGTGGGCACATGAAACTCAGGAATGTCCTCCTTGTCTGGATTAGCATCCTTATACTTCAAATTGTACTCCAGGTACTCAACTATTTTTTGAACAACTTCTGAACTCATTTCAGGAAGAATTATGTGACCATCTTTCTCCTTGAAAGGTCCATCTAGCATAGACCTCAACGTTGAGGAGAGCATAGCAGCTTCCTTCGGTAGTGGATGCTCCACTTTATCCTTAGATATGAGCAAAACAATATCGTTAACCATTTGTGTATATGCCAAACGCAAATAAATATGGCTGAGCTCAGACAGGAGCTTCTAACCAGTTTGGATTACTAGGGAAAAGAATGTATAAATGACTACTTAAGTAATGTCTTTTACGTAGAACGCCCTCCGATAGTTGCCTTGGGAGCACTATCAAAATCGAGCTGTTCGCTCTGTCAGTCATCTATTTTAAATCAAAAATGGTCATAAATAGGGAAGAACCAAAAGAGGGTCCCATTCTGGGTACATTGGTATTGGTAAAGCCAAATACAGAGTTAAGGCAATGTTGAAGAATCCAAGTTTTGCTTGGGAAAAGTTAGGAAACAGCTTTTGGAGATCAACAGAGGTGTGCCAGTTGGAATGGTTCACTCTTAACCAAACAAGCAGGGACATCTTACCTGACAACGATACGGATGATACAGTTAGGCATGCTGTGTCTTTAATGTGGTTAGCGGTTGAATTAGATGGAAGTATTCAAGTATATGATAGACGGGGGCAAAAAATATCCAGTATAGCATTGGAAGTTCAAAGAAAGGGCGATTTAGTGAAATTTCTTTTTGACGAGGAGGATAAACTGCGGATTATTTATTCTCGATGCATTGACATCGTTAAAGACTGGAATCTGGAGGATATTCAGACTATCTATTTATCAGATGATATTGAGGACACGATATGGGATTACAAAAATGAAATTGTGGCATTGAAGAACAGTAGGAGTCTATATCAACTAATAAACAATCAGCTTGAATTGGTTTATAAAAACACAGATAACTATACCATACTTACAAAAAATAGTTGGGATTATAGAAATGGTGAAGTGTTAATTGTTGACCTGAAGACTGTTCATCGAATCTCAAACAGCAGCATGGCATTGACGAAGTTTCTAAGTAACACCCAATATCACACAGTCCTGTTATCAGGAGATAATCAAGCATGTCTTTACAACGCCAAAAATAATGAAGTGGATATATTTTCTTTTGATGGGCAACTACTATGTAATCATAAACTGCAAAAAATACCACGAGATATGCAATGGGTTTTTGAGGGACATTTATCTCTTGTGTATGATGACGAAGTTATGATTTTGAACATACAGAATTCCTATATAACATTCTGGTTCCCCTATGATATTATTTCTCTTTCACCATTACCTGATGGAATTCTTGTTATCACAACCAGTAATTTCAACTTTATTTCCCCAGTGAAGAAAAGTACCGAAAATATATTCAAAATTGGTTCAGTCGCACCTGGTGCCCTTCTCTTAGATGCTTATAGTATCCTAGAGACTAGTCCACCAAAGGCGATTGAAAGTTTGAAGAATATCGATCTGTATACCGCTGTGGTCGACTGTATTGAGGCTTCATTAGAAGAGAACGACCCTCAAATGCAGAAAGTATTACTTAATGCAGCCTCATTTGGAAAAGAATCATTACCATATAAGGCGTTTGATTCAAGTATTTTTGTGAGAACCTGTGAAAAGTTGAAGTTACTTAACTTTCTTCACACTATTGGTGTATATCTCACGAATAGTCAGTACGAAAGTGTAGGACTACATTATGTTATTGATTCATTAATTCACACCAGACAGTATTTGGAAGCGTTTAGATTGGTTGATATAGCAAGTAGCCCTGAAATTAAGGCTAAGATATTTGTTTCATGGGCAATTGCAAAAATAAAATTTGCAAATGATGCCGATGATAACGAACTTCTCAAGATAATCCAGGAGAGAAGAAAGATAATAAAGGAAAAAATTTATATCTCCATGGCGTCAATTTCTGAATTTGCTTACAATGAAGGTCGTTTCAAGCTGACAAGAGAACTTTGTATGTTGGAAGAATCAACACCCAGTAAAGTGGCCATGCTCGTAAAACTAGAAGATTACAATTTGGCTCTTTCTGAATGCTTAAAGGACAAATCCATGAGTTTGACGATTTCTTTATTGTTGGTACTCAAGAAAAAATTAAACTCAGCTCAATTCACCAGGATCTTAACTCTTGAGATGGATGATAAACAATTATACGCTTTATTTTCCAAAAATAATACTGAATTTCTCTTTGACTTCTTTCGCCAAACAGACAGGTATGAGGATCTAGCCCAAGTAATTAGGCTATCGAGAAATGCTAATATGCCACTGAAATCGATAATCACACAAATTACGGAATTATATAACACGGCACCGCATAAAAGTGAAGTACTGAAACAAGATATTTCGCTGCTGCAAAGGGAGAGTAGATTAGAGTTATATCGTTCAGAGTTAAGCCACAAATTGGGGATTGACTTTGGGAATGATAAAACTCTTGATGACACTTTGATCAAGTTAATTAGATCAAAACAAGATCGCACAATAAAGGACTTTTTGAAAAGGTTTGATGTTCCAGAGAGGAAATTCCAGTTGCTAGTTTTGAAAACGTATGTTTCACAAAAGGATTACGCAGACTTGTATGATTTCATGGTAACCAAAAGACCTGTTTTCGGTTACCAGTATATTTACGATTTCCTGGTGAAGAAGGGTCAGAAATTAGAGTCAGCAAGATATATCGGGTTTCTGCAGAAGCCATATAAGCAAAAAATTGAACTTTATCTAAATTCAAGAGATTATAAAGGAGCCGTTGAATTGGCAGGTAAAGAGAAAGATGTCCAGGGCTTGAAAGAGATATACGCAAAGATTCCTTCAAACGAACCGCATGTAAAGGCACTGGCAAATCAAATCCTGGCTACTCTCTAGCATGCTATTTTTCAAAGGTGTCCCCACTCAATAGCATTTTGTGCTATGTTGGGGGCGTTCAGCATTGTATCCTCAAGTTCTGCCCTGAATATGTCTCTACCCTGCTCTAGTGATTAAGCTCTCTACCACTTTAACAAATCACGTCATATCTACGTATCACAGTACTAATGTTTTGCTGTCTTCCAGTGCTACGGAGATTACGTGGGAATGTCACCTCACCGTTTCTTACTGAGAAAAAATTTTAAAGCTCATCGCTAGGTAAGGTAAGATGCTCATCGCAAATTTTTGAACTGATTAAAATACATGTCTAAGTTGTTATATCCGGTTTTGTTTATTTGGAGCAACTCTAAATATCATTTACATCAAGGTGAGTAAAGTAAAGAGCCGCATTTTGAACTATTTCGAAATGGAGACTGAACAATTAGAGGCTGGTGTCCAGCATCAGAACGATAATGGTTTAGACATGAAAACACTCTTTGTTAGATCCATTCCAGATGGGACTACGGATGAGCAATTGGCTAACTTCTTCTCTAATTTTGCACCAATTAAGCATGCTGTTATTGTGAAGGACGTCAACAAGAAGTCTAGAGGGTTTGGTTTTGTCAGCTTTGCAGTCGAAGATGATACGAAACAGGCTTTGACTGAAGCTAGAAGAACAAAACTTGACGGGCATTTGTTAAGGGTTGATATTGCCAAAAGGAGAGATCGTAGTGGTAAGAATAAAGGGAATGACAATCAGGGCCAAAGGGACACGGTTCCTTTGGAGGAGGAGCCTGAAGATGACGACAGAGAAAAGGATGAATCAGAACTACTTAGAGGTAAACCCAAACTAATCATCAGAAATATGCCTTGGAGTTGTCGTGATCCTACTGTGTTGAGAAAAATCTTTGCCAAGTATGGTGTTGTTATGGATGCCAGTATACCTAGAAAGAGGGATGGTAAGCTGTGTGGATTTGCTTTTGTTACGATGAAGAAAATTAGCAACTGTAAACTGGCGTTGGAAAACACAAAGGATTTAACTATAGATGGTAGAAAAGTTGCTGTTGATTTTGCAGTGCAGAAGAATAGATGGGAGGAACACAAGCAAAAGCAGGAAGCCGAAGAGAGTAGTGAGGAAGAAAGTGATGGTGACGATGATAGTGAACAACAGGAAGAAAGTAAAAATGACTCGGATGAAGCTTCGGATGAGGAAATGGATGACACCAATGGATCCGAGATAGAAGATCAGAGTGATGACGAAAAGACACATGATTCCGCACCCAAGAAGAATAAGAGAGAACAGTACTCTGTATTTGTTAGAAATGTTCCTTATGATGCAACGGAGGAATCCTTGTGTGATCACTTCAGTAAATTTGGACCAGTCAAATATGCACTACCAGTCATTGATAGGAATACAGGTCTTGCCAAAGGTACAGCATTTGTTGCTTTCAGAGATGAAAAGACTTACAACTTCTGTATTGAGAACTCACCTCAAACAGGAGCTACTTCTCTGTTGATTGGTGATGATGTTTTACCTGAATACGTCTATGAAGGTCGTGTTTTGGCTGTAACACCAACTTTGGAGAGAGAGCATGCTGATAGGTTAGCCGAAAAGAATGCAGAAAAGAGAAAGGAAGCCTTAGGAAAGGGTACAGGAGACAGAGATAAGAGAAATCTCTACCTTTTGAATGAAGGTAGAATTCAGGAAGGCTCGAAACTGGCTTCATTGTTATCTACAAAGGATATGGAAATTAGAGAGAAATCCTATAGTTTGAGAGTGGAGCAAATTAAGAAAAATCCATCACTTTTCTTATCGATGACAAGACTTGCTATCAGAAATTTGCCTAGAGCGATGACCGATAAATCTCTAAAGGCATTGGCGAGAAAAGCAGTTGTTGAATTTGCTAAAGAAGTTAAGGATGAAGTTAGACATCCTTTAAGTAAGGAAGAAATTATCCGTTCTACAAAAGAAAAATATAAGTATTTGAATCCAGATGAGATTGATAGGCAGAATAAGAAAGATAAGAAACACGGTATCGTTAAGCAGGCAAAAATCATTATGGAAGTTAAAGGCTCCACCACTGGCAGAAGTAGAGGTTACGGTTTTGTAGAGTATAAGGACCATAAACATGCATTAATGGGTCTCAGATGGTTAAATGCTCATGCTGTAACAAGAGATGAAGTTATCGAAGGTCTCACGGAAGAAGAGCAAAAGAGTGTTGAGTATGAAAGTGCAAAAGGTAGACATTTATGTGTTGAATTTGCACTCGAGAATGCAAATGTTGTCAAGAGAAGAAGAAATAATGAACAGCAAAGTAAAGAATCTGGTCTCAAGAGGAAGAGGGAGTCCAACTCTGAGGACAGCAAACCTAAACCTTCTAAAAAGCCTAAGTTTGAAAAAGATGATTCAAAATCAAAAAGTGGACTAAGTGATGCAGCAAAGAAAGCTATAGGCCTAAAACGGAAGATGAAGAGAAAAGGAAAGCGTTAACTCAAATTTGCATAAAAATTCTACTTGTATAATAAATCAATAGTATAAATGGCAGTCATTATGAGATAATCAAATTTAGATTACTTACATGCATGGGGAAAACATTAAATGCATCATATAAAAATGTTACATAAATCATTAGTTATTTAATCGGATCATTTTCGTTTCTTCTTCACCTGTTCTGAAGATCTTGACGAGTTTTGACCACCATTATTTCCTGATACGGCTGCTGCTGCTGCTGCTGCTGCTGCTAAAATTCTTTTATTTACACCTAAACCACCCAATGTTGCTGTTGAATTATTGATAACAGGTTGAATTGGTTTGGGTATAACTTTATTTTTATGAAGTCCGATATTCAAAATGTCATTATCGTTTGTGTGAATCCTCCTCGCTGGATACTTGTAATTCAATCCTTCAAATACATTTTCACAAACCGGCACATCGCTGTTGGTAAAATATTCATGGTCTAGTGCATTTATTGCATCAATTCTATCAATCGGATTGTAATTTAATAAATTGTATAGTAGGTTTAGAGCATGCTTATCACGTCCTCCTGCTGAATGAAACCAACCAGGCAGGTTATCCCTGTACTTTGGAAACTTTGCTAACTGCTCATATTCTGGGTACTTTTGTAGATGAGGCCAAGTTTTAGGAGTCGGTGTACCTAATATTTTCAATATGCGCTGTAGTTGGTTTGCTTGAAATGGGACAGTTTTTTTAGAGTCCATTTTTGCTTCCTCTCCCTTGAATATTGGTTGAAGACCGATGAGTTCAGCAAAAATACAACCAATTGCCCATAAATCAATTGCTGGGGTATAATGTCTTGCACCTAGTAGTAGTTCAGGAGCCCGGTACCAAATTGTCACCACAACTTTATCACCAGTATAAAGTGTTTGTAACATATTAGAAAACTTTCTCGCCAGCCCCAAATCGCCAATTTTAACACAACCATCAATAGTGACCATGATGTTAGCTGGTTTCAAATCTCTGTGAAGAACCCAGTTTTGGTGAAGATAAGAAACACCATCAAGGATTTGCCACATGATAGACCTAATCATTCGCGGGGGGATTGATCTTTTTTCTGGGTGTGAGTGAAAATGAATAATTTGTAGCAGGTCATGTTCGGCAAATTCATAAACCATATAAATGCTCTTTTTTTGTAGAAAAATTTCTACTAATTTTGTGAAATGATTATTATCCAACTCTCTACATAATGCCATCTCCCTGCAAGCACTTTGAGAGATACCAGTGTAATGTAACTGTTCTATCCCATCCTTTTCGGTTTTGAATTTTTTAATTGCATAATACATTGTTGTTTCATTTTTCCTTCTTGATGTCATCGAGTCTATCTGTCGACTCTCAAAATCTCCTGGATTGTTATTTCCACTTCCATTACTAGTAGATCGTATGTTGTTTTTTTGTGAGACATTGGTAATATTTGGCATCGCCTTTCCGTTCAAATTACTAGACATATTTGCACCTTCACTTGTAGAAACAGTTTCTTGAATGCTGTTGAAGTCGGACGCACTTATTGTTGTCAAATCTGTATTTGACCCACTTTTGTCATTCTCTGATAAGTCATCCGGTGAAAGACGCCTTTTAGCTTTGTAGACCTTACCGTAGGTACCAGCTGCAATGTAACCAATAATTTCGTATTTATCTAAAACGGAAATTCGAGCATTGTCTTTCCTTGTTCGGTATGGTGCAATGGTAAAAACATCATTATTAGCCATCAACATCGGTGTCTTGCCATGTGTAGTTGCAGAGACCATGTTAGATTTATTTATTGTTCCTGCCTGCATAGACAAATGGGTGTTTTGATTCTGCCACAAGTCTCTCCCTAAATTTTGCATGTATAGACTTTTTGGGAAATTAACTTTTATTCACAGAATAATTATAGTTTGTGATAGATCAGTGTACAATCAATATATTTGGAACAATTTTACAAGGTGCTTGATCTCAAAAAATAGTATTAGTGACTCACAACTGCTTCTCAAAACGAGGCCTCTTTAAAAGTGACAGTCCTCTAAATTTTTAATAAAAATTGAAATCTTTAGAAAAAATCTTCTCTAATAACTGTTAGAGTGAGTTATATGTCATGTAGACACTTTATGAATGTTAGAAAGCTAGAGTAGAGTATTATTATTTCCTACTTCTTCAGTGTATTATAATTAGCCTAATTTCGGAACTTTGATTGGAATAAGTATAGAATCAATTGTAATATTCAGGTCGTAATCAAATATAAAATATGCCCTTTTATTTGCCTATTATTTTTATCTCGTGCATACTTTTGAGTTGTTTCTTCGTCTGAATAGCAGCATAAAGGATGGTTGATCAAAATTCCCGACAATCGTCCATTTTTCACCTATAAATATCACGTGCCAATTTAGATTTCATATAAGATTCTGAATAGTAACTACAGGAAAACGTTTGATTGGATCCAACTGAATAGGAAAGTGGAATTTGGTTTTTCAAAATGCATCATATCTATCAATTTACTGCAAAATTTCTATAAAATATTCGTTTCTCTATAAATTTGTGTAATTGTCAATTGCTAATTAACGATAAACAAATAAAGCAAGTTCAATTTCCTACTCGTTTAATGAAGTCATTTGCGAATTAAATAGTTCTTCAGTTTCAGAAATGGTGTAATAACAAGGCGCCCGCAGTATGGAGCCCACCAGATACTGAGGATAATTCGGAGCGGATAAAGCAATTTAACTATTGTATATGAGATAGCACCTGATAAAATAAGTCTCTGACGGTCTAGTTCTTGACCATACTTATCTCCAACTAGCTTATCGATAGCTTTTGTGCACTTGTTCATCAAATCTGCAACATAGGTTGGAAGCTCAAGGTTGTCATGGATATCTAAGTTATAAATTATCCACCACAGACCAAATAAGGGTATTATGGCAGTCAATTCATGGAGTAAAAGAAATGAAGTCACAGTCGTAATTGTACCAGTCTCAGAAATGCTCTTGAAGTAACTCTCAAATTTGGGATGTTTATTTAATTTGTTCAAAATTTTGGAGCTTTTTATTATCTTGTGGAGTTTGTCACTATGTGTTCCTTGCTTCAGCTGAGAAACAACTTGTGTTGAAGATAAAAGTCTCGTTTGTTCAGTCTGAAAATGAAAAGTTCTCGGAATAGTTCTTTTTAATGCAATTCGTAGAGGGGATAAGCTATAGTATATCTTTCGATGAAATACCGGATTAATTTGCATCTCTCAAATACCTCTAGATTGTGAATTGTAGTCTCTTAGATTGTTATTCTGATTTATCTTATAAGCCAATACTAGATGGTCCCTGCTTTAGGACATTTATTTCATTACTTTCAGAAATTTATATTTTTTTTTAAATTTTATATTTTGTATGGGAATTTCTTCCCTCTTCCTCCAAACGTTCTTCGTTACAAAGTGGATCCAAAACTTAATTAGAATAATAAATAAAAAAAAATGCGTGAATATTTACTGTCTGTCAATCATATAGTCGAATTGACTTGGTTTCCGTTTTATTTACATTAGGTCTTATTTACATATTGTTACATTTATTTTACATTAACCACCGAGTCACATCTAGAACATAATGACCCACTTTGAATGGCATTGTGTTTCCAACATCTGGGACATTTGTGCAATTTACTAGCATCAAGACTAATGGCGATATTGTTCCCATCTTGAAGAGTGAATTTTTCAATGTTGATAATTTCTTCCACCTTGAAAATCTTTACTGATGATACTTGCAAAACATCACAAATTTCTTCTTCACTATAAGGAATATCTTTTGTATGATACAAGGCTACCTCCACTTGTGATGGTTTAGTAATTATTTCATCAGCAAATTTATTGAAATATGATTTGAATTGTTCAAGAATAGGAACCACGATAATCTCGAAGTTCCTGAACTGTGCTGGATTGATGGAAATATTTGGCCATGGACGTGTAGAGGGGTGTTGGGACACACCGTCCTGTAGCCATAACTTAGGTAAATGATTCCAAGATTCTTGCACTAAACTAGGTACTATCGGTGACAATATCGCTCTGTATGAGTCATAAATATGGAATAAGGTTGTTTGTATCTGCTTCCGTTTCTTATTATTTACATGATCAGAGTAAAGCGAATCTTTTGAAATGTCGAAGTAAAATGATGATAGATCGTTATTCATGTGATATTGCAAAGATACCAGAGCCTTAGAAAAATTGTATTGCTTGTATAGCTCAAAAGCTTGATTCCGCAACTTTTCTAACTTAAACAGCGCATATTTATCAACGTCTCTTAATTGATCTATTGGTAACAATTCAAAGGAGTCAGAAATTTCCAAGTTACTTATCAAAAATCTCAATGTCAATCGGCACTTTTTTAAAGCTTCAGCAACGTGCATCAAAATAGTAGGGCCAACTGAGATATCGGTGGTGTAATCTGCCTGTGCAACAAAATAACGAAGCCCATCAATTCCTAATGCAGGTATTTTTGTAGCTTTTTCACCTTCAATGATAGATTCAGGAGAAATCGTATTCCCAATTGATTTTGACATTTTTATCCCATTCTCATCCAGGGTAAAACCATGGGTGATAACCTCCCTATAGGGGGGGTATGCGTTAAGTGAACTAGCTACTTTTGTTAATAATGAACTTTGAAACCAACCCCGGTGTTGGTCTGAACCTTCCAAATACACAGATGCCAGTGGTTCATGCAAGCTAGAAAGCCCCAATTCCTTTTCATAAAAATCCTTTATTAACGTCCAAGTGGAGCCACTGTCGAACCACACATCCATCGTGTCTGTGCCCTTAGTATAATTATTTGCGAGGTTTTTATATTCACTTGGTAACCAAGAATCAACGCCAGTAGCAGGTTCAAACCATGCATCACTACCATCTCGTTCAATTTTTTTAATAACATATTGTAAAATATCATCATTGATCAGAATTTCATCTGAATTCAATTTATTATGAAATACAGGGATAGGAACACCCCAGGATCTTTGTCTTGAGATACACCACTCATTTCTCGATTTTATAAAACTTGAAAGTCTGTTTACACCCTTTTTTGGATGAAACTTCACATTCTGTAAACTTTTTAATGCCAATCCTTTGACATCATGTAAATCAGCAAACCATTGTGGTGTCGCTCTGATAATGACTGGCTTTTTAGACCTCCAGTCATAAGGATAAGAATGTACATAATTATGCGATTTGAAGAGAATTCCTTTCTTTGACAAAAGATTCAAAATAATGTCAGTAGTTGTAGAGTCCAAAACCTTCCTACCACGACCAATATTGGGATCGTATAAAATTGACTTACATGATTCTGGTAGCTCAGAAGTATTATATCTACCCTCATGGTCCACTGGAGAATATATTTCTAAATTGTTCTCAACTCCGAGAAAATAGTCATCATGACCATGCCCCGGTGCCGTATGAACAAGTCCTGTACCAGCGTTATCAGTAACATGATCTCCGTGCAATAGTGGGAATGGTCCAAATTCTGGAGTTAATGGACTTTCATATTCCAAACCGGTAAGTATGGAACCTTTGAATTCAGCCAGCACTTTTATTGGTTTCTCATCTGACAATGTTTTCAGAAGCGAAATCTCCCCTAATATTAAACACTTTCCGACCCTAGCCAGAGCATAAGTAAGATTTTCATTAAAACATATGGCTCTATTTGAGAATAGTGTCCAGGGGGTACTAGTCCAGATTAAGCAAAACACAGATTCACCAAGTGCTTCTTTTAAATCCAGCCTAGTCTCTAATGATTTAATTGAGTGCTCTGTCAACGGGAATTGAACATACGCTGCCCTGGAAACGTGCTTTTCATTATACTCTAATTCACTTTCTGCCAATGCTGTTTTAGTTTCTGTTCCCCAATACACGGGCTTGTTTTGTCTTTTGATTAAACCATCTTTGTACATTTTGCGAAATATATGGAGCTGATTAATCTCAAAACTTCTGTCCATAGTAATATAAGGATTTTCCCAGTCAGTCAGTATCCCGAATTTGCGGAACTGCTCACGTTGCCTATCTATCGACTTATTAGCATGGTTTCTCGCCACTTCTCTGACCTTTACTGCATCTAGCTTATCTGCATCATCGAGATCTTTCAAAGCCTTCATCTCAATAGGCAAACCATGGCAGTCCCACCCAGGTTTATAGAATATATACTTCCCTTGACTCAATTGGAAACGATTGATGAAATCCTTCAAAATCTTATTTAGGGCATGTCCCATATGCAGGTCACCGTTTGCATACGGTGGTCCATCATGCAGTACAAATAGCTTGTCGTTAACAAATTGGGCCCTGTCACTTTCATTATCCAGTTTCCGGTACTCCCTCAAGAAGTTATCCAGCTGGTCTTTGTACAGTTTATCCGAGTACTCAGGAATCAGCTGTAGACTCCGCTCGAGATTGGACCTATTCGGAAACTTTGTTTTGCTGAGATTTAGTGTCGCCTGATAGGCATGATGACTAGCGTGTCTTCTAAATTGGGGTAACTGCCGTAACATTGAGGTCATCGGATAGCCTATTTCCAGCCTCTACCCAATCTAGCTAGTCAAACTCTTGAGGAAAACAATGCAATTAGGGATCAAAAGTTCCACAAACTCTCTTTCAAAAAAAACAAGACTTTACTTCTATCTGATAGAACAACTCAGTGAATTGACTTGAACCAGCTGAAGTTAATCTCGTCATCATCGCACTTAAGAACAGTGGGATGATAGATAGATAAATTATAGCACATACGAATCAGTGCTCCTTCCCTGCCATACAGGACCAAAGCTGAGATCGCGGATGACGTAATAAAACGTGACACACAACATGTTGTATTACCCGGAATTAGAGTCATACATCACGGCAAACGATTAAACAGCTTTACTTCTTTCATTTCTTTCTTTTTTTCAAAGCACCTTGGAAGTTTGACACATTTTTTTTTTTTGTTTTTTTGGTTAGTAATATTTTCTTGGGAACGCTAGTTTGCACGGAATTGTAACTGCGCTTTTGACCCATCTCTTGCTTCATATAATGAAATGATGACGTGCGCAGAAGCATTCTTTTAATATTTTTATTTGCTTCATTTTAGTGCTCAAGATAGTGACATTTCTACTCTAGCAAGCTCTCGTTGGTGTGCTAGAAGTGCTACTTAGAGAGTATTTTCTGTTCAAAAATTTCAGGTTTTTTATTTTGTTTAAATTTCTGGATTTGCATCATTTCTTCTCCCTAAGGTGCTATAGCTTCATTGGAGGTGAGTTCTTCATCGTTGGTTAATTATATTGTTTTCTGCTCTGATTCTCATCCTGAACCGGTGCAGACAATATATCTACTGTTTTCTGGATTTGTTTGTTATTTGCTAAGGAGCTTGGTTATCTGTTACGTATATTGCTGCAGTTCAAAATGTGGTAACTTTATCACAGACTAGTAAGTGATCTCAACGTTCCTCCAAAAATTGCAACGTAAACGGACTGTTTTTTTTGTGATTGTTTGCCCTAGAAGATTACGTGCGATAGAAGGCATTGTTCTTAGGCTAAAGTGATCCACACCCTGCCAAACTCGTCTTCAGTGGAATCATTAGCTGGAAACACTGGGCGAATCAATATACTATAATTCCTTGATAATGGTCATGAACGGCACTGATAAGCGTGGCAGACAGCAGGACAACACACTCAATACTGTTCTGGTTGAAAGGTTTATGCAGAGTTTGTATGCAAGATACGACGAACTTATTCTGTCCACAAATCCAAAGGAACGGAATGTGGCGGACATGGGCAAATTCTTCAAAATCATATCTCTCAGGACACGTCTCACGCATATCCAATTCAAGCGCGTGTGCTGCATTATCATCAAGTTTATGGAATGCTGCATGCATGAAATTAATTACCTGCAATTCTTAAAATACAGCATGAAGAGGTTATTTGTTGCTGCCTTTGTGCTGAGTGTGCCAAATCACGGGACTAACGAAGCGGAAAGATCTGCTATCAGAGACGAACTGTACAACTCTTACGCAGCGGTGACTGGGCTGAGTGTATCTGAAATTGTTAATTGCTGCTCAATTACCAGGCCCATATTGATACGTCGCACCCGCGAACAATATAAGGCCAACCGCAGCATTCAGTCAGATACGATAACCACCGTAAACGACAGAGTCATGAATAATGGCCTTAATTCTCGTTTGATTTTCCACCAGCCCTTCGATATTTCATCGACATTCAATTTTACCAGGAGAGAGCATATCGGCACGGTAGCTCCGTCCTCTTTGACTGATAATATGATGATGAATAGATCCAGCTATAGCGATATGGATAACACCTCGCGATGTGGTATCGGAACCACAAAACAAAACTCTCTCGACGATGACATAGACGGGAGTGTTTCAAATGACTATATTCTTGGTTCAGAACTTCAAAGATTTAACGATATTAGCTGTAAAATGGTGCATACTACCTTTAAACTTAAGTAGAATTGGTGACAACTTTATTTGTATATAAACCCATTTCCCCATAAACAGATATGCAGCGGAATACATTGTCTTTAGCCCTCAATTAGTATATTAATAACGCTAAGCATCCAAAGAAATCTATATCGTACTGCACGGAAATGATCATCCATTTTTTTTTCTTCACCACACCCGATGTGATAGCTTTATGAATAAAAAAGTGTGAAATGAGTCAGGTTACACTTACCTAAACACATTCTTTCTACCCTTTCAGTAGATACATCAGTCAAGCAAAGCAGCGCTATATTAGTTATACACGTGAACGAACTTAATTTTTAGCTTCCCTCCGTTTGTCTGCTTTTGTTTATTCACCTTTTCAGTTTTTTGTTTTTTGTTGTTATAAATCTTTTCATTTTGTTGTCTTTACAATGTCCTCAATGGACGATCTTCTATTCTATAAGCGGGCTACTGATGCAGTTGTATCGACAACTCTAAGCATATCTACTGTCGAACCTACGATACGAGAACTCCTACGAAGAATAAAGGAGCAGCCGTTGCGTAATAATGGAATTACAGCAGGAATAAACAACACTGTAAATGTGGCTGAACTGTATGGGAAACCAGTAAATGCACACTTGAAGACTCAAGATACCGGTGATATACATGAGGAACAGCCAGAAGAAAGCTTTGAAGTTGGTGTTCCGGTGAATGAGAACATCTCGAGAGATACTCACAACAAAGTTAAGAAACCTCAGACAAAAAAGAAGGCAAAAGTGAAGGAAGAGAGCGATGAAGAAGGTTTCCATTGTGCTCAATGTTCATTAAAGTTTGCCAGATCTTCAGATCTCCGGAGACATGAAAGGGCGCATCTTCTCGTGTTACCTTATATTTGTACACAATGTGGCAAAGGGTTTGCCAGAAAAGATGCCCTCAAGAGACATGCAAACACCATGACATGCAACAGGAATAGAAGGAAACTGATGGAAGCTGCTGGCAGAGAAGTTAGTGAGTTGATTAAAGAGGCTGTCGCAAACGGAAGAAGTCTCTGAAATCTAATTTACAAGTTTCTAAACCAGTACAATTAAGATGCGAGGAAACATTGAGGTGTTTATGTATACTAAACATAGATTGTAATATTATTAATTTTGAAGCATCACGATATAAGAAGCATTTTTTTCATCCTAGGTTTTACTTATTAAT
Organism: Nakaseomyces uthaithaninus; assembly: GCA_030564085.1. NCBI lineage: Eukaryota > Fungi > Ascomycota > Saccharomycetes > Saccharomycetales > Saccharomycetaceae > Nakaseomyces > Nakaseomyces uthaithaninus. Next base: position 127,391 of record JAJLUB010000010.1, read on the forward strand.
CTGTTATTGTAGAAAAAAGTACATCATGCGATTGCCGGTGTCATCAAAGAGTCTCGAGGACCTTTTAATTTCACAAAGATTTATATTGGATTCAAAAACCTTCATGTGTACAGTTCTTTGATAGAAAGTATAAAAAAACAAACAAACTTTACTGGCAACTATTCTGTTTCACATGAGCTTACCAGTTTTGTTTTCTTTAGTTCTAAAATATCTATTTTTATTTTTTTTTTAATGATGAAAGAAAAGATGAAAATAAAACAAATATTAATATAAACGGAATGTCATTAGCTTATTTACTCGACTTCAGCATCGAAGTTTTGGCCTTCAACCAACTCTGGGATGGACTCATCCTTAGCATCACCCTTCTCTTGAGATTGGGCTTGTTCCATTTGAGCAGCTAGTTGAGACAAAGCTTGGATAGCCTCACCACCCAATTGGGAAATGATACCTGGGAACAAGTCTTGCAAGTTCTTCTCCTGAGCCATACCGTAGAAAACAGAGGTGTTGTGTTGAGGGGCGACTTGAACACCAACCTTGTTGAAGTGCAAGACCTTACCGTCGTCCTTGAAAAAGTTGGCCTCAGCAACGTTGTCGATGGTGACAGCGTGCAACTTAGCCAATTGGTTGTGCAACTTGGTGTCATCCTTGTTACCACCAGCAGAGGTGGTCTTCTTTGGTGCCTTTCTTCTGGTACCACCGACCTTGTTGCCGGCAGACATCTTCTGCAACTTCGCTAGTTTCTCTTGGTCAATTGGCATGTTTTCCTTATTTGATTTGTCCTGTTTATTTCCCTTTTTCTAGAGCTAATGAAGAGTGAGATATACAATACTAATAAAGGTTATCGCAACATCATAAAGTAACTCTCACCTTTCAATTGCCTTTGACTTTGTACTGTTGAATATTTCGTCAAGAGACCCACCGTTCGATCACATTGAGACGTCCCAGCGGAGCCATAAGAATTTTTTTCCAGTTCGTCGCTGGCGATACCAATACAATTACCCGGCTACAGCTACAGCAACACGTACCCAGAAGAAGCAAATTGGCCTGGCCATGATCTGCAATGGGATGGCGCTGCGCAGTTCCTTTGTACATCGACTGAACAGGGAGTGGGGCACGCAATGGGTACGCCTGGCGCCGTCCAGTCGTAAAGTTAGTGCTGTCTCCTTCCCTGAGTTATCAGAACCTGAACCATGCAGTTCCATCGGCATCGCTGTGCTTTGCGCTGCGGCGTGTGTCTACATGGCTCTTCCTGTCTCATTAGTTAGAATGATGCGATAATGGAACGCACATGTGCATTTCGTGGATGGGGGAAGAATATGTAAATGAATTCTTACTGAAGTTTAAATAGGTGAAGTCTCATAGTTTTTACCTTTTCACCTTTTCTTCGGCTATAATGGCAATGATAACAGCGAGGACAGACGTTATTGTCGATCATTTGCGGCTAAGTTAGAATACTAAGACATCTATCTCGATTTCTGTGCAATATTTATGCGTTATCGTAGACACCATCATCTATATATATTGGCGCTTCCAATTGCCTGACACTATCTGCCGTAGGCAGCATCTTGACTAAGTAATATTTCAGCAAAATAGTCTGTTAAAAGTATTTTCTGGATAACCATCTAAATGAAATTGCAAATCTCAGAAATAGAAAGGTCTCTTGGCCCAGTTGGTTAAGGCACCGTGCTAATAACGCGGGGATCAGCGGTTCGATCCCGCTAGAGACCAATTTTTTTAAATGGCTGTCTCGAACATTTCGTCATAGAAACCGGTGCTATGCCAGTACAGTATTCTTTCGTATTGGTGGAATGTACAGATTCTATTCCAATATGAAAATAAAAAATAATTCTTTTTTTAAACACATATATAAATATATCTATTTCTAGTTTTATCAATAATTGTATATGATTCGAGTCCTTATTTTACACTATTGGCTTAATAGTTAATAATAATACATTGTGATTACCATGTGTGATGAACTGAGAGAAAATTACGATACATCTTAATTCATCAACAATACTGCTTGAATAGTAACAATTTTTTCTAATGAATGGCAGCAATTTAAATGGAGATAATATTGAACCGTTCAATCCGGATGTCGTGTGATATTTTTGAAGTTCCGTTAATAATTATATACAATAAAAATGCCGTTTATAGTTAATATGCAATCCATATTTGGCTATGCTTAATCAATGATAGATGCTTGACATCAAAGCAATCTAATAAAAGTCATTTATTTCTTCTTGTTCTTTTTGAAAAGACCGAATCTCTTCTTCTTTCCTTCCTTTTCACCTTCATCATCCGTGGATACACTGTTGAGTCCTGAATCCTGCGAGGAGGAAAATTGGGCTGTAGGTGGAGCAACTGGTGAACCATTGTTGGAAGAACCAAATTGGTGCAGTGGTGGTGGACTCTGGGTGAAGTCTTTCGCAGTGTTACCGTTCACTTGTTGATATTGTTGTTGTATCAGATGTGGTTGAGAGAGATTATTCTCTGAACCATTTTGGTAAAGCATAGCATTATGAATAACTGAATTGGTCGATACTTCTCCAACATTATCCATCTGTGTACTAGAGCTTAATTGCCGCTGCTGACCTGAGAACCCGCCTCCATTCATCTGCAGATCTGTTTGCTTAACCGGTTGTGGCATGTTCAGTCTAGAAGATGACTTATTATTAATATTGTTCAAAGCCAAGTTACTATTTGTTTGTCTTAGTCTGTTTTGCATGGCAGGTAAATTTGATGCACTTAATGAATTCAAACGACTCTGGCTGCCATTAGCTACTGTACCGGTGTTGTAGTTATTCAGTCCAATACTAGATGCATTTCCGATATTTGGCATTTTACTATTTCTGTTCTTTCTACTAGTTCTCTTGACATTCTGAGGAACATGATTTTGCTGCTGTTGCTGCTGTTGCTGCTGCTGTTGTTGAGGTATGAATTGCCCTTGTTGGATTTGGTCAAATGAGTTACTTACAACCAATCCAGATGATATTGGGTCAACAAAATTAGAGGTTGATGATGCTTGTTGTTGTGAAGCAATTGCACCATGCATATTTCTATTGTTACGAACATTTACCGATTGTTGTAACTGAGGATAAGAAGGCTTTCTGCCATTACCATTCATCATTAGAGGTATGTTACCGCCACTGTTACTCATTGCCATCTGCTGGGGTGGGAGCTGTTGATTTTGCATTGGAATTTGCTGACCGCCTTTCCCATTCCATTGCTGATGTGGCATATGTTGTTGTTGTTGCTGAGATAAATGCTGCTGCTGCTGCTGTACTTGCATCTGAAATTGCTGCTGTTGTGGCTGTACTTGAGGAGGCATTGGTTGAATGGCTTTCTTTTGAAATTCGAGTTCACGTTCCTGAAGTTCTAACTCCTTCTTCCGCAATTCCATCTCACGTTTCTTCAATTCGTCCATTGAATCGCCATTTTCGATATTCAAGGCCTTCGATTGGGAGCTTTCCATATTTTTGTTGTCGACGACATCCTTTTGTGGAGAATTATGATTATTCATGCTCAACGGAGAGCTGTAATTCACCCCAAATACAGCGATATCTTCAATATCTTTCAGATTTGGAGTACCCGTTGGTTTATAATCATCCTGAACTGCTTGAAATGCTGGAGATTTGACAGCCTGTGTCTTGGCACTCTCTAAAGCCCTTTGAGCAACATCCAATTTGTTTTCATATTCTTGCACAGCCAATTGCGCTCTTTGTTTTTCGTTGCTTAGTTCCTTTCTTAGAATTTCGAGTTGGTTTTCAAGATCGGAACTCTGATTTTTGTTTTGATTTTTATCTCTTTCCAACTTTTCAATAAAGGTATCTCTCTGAGTCAAACTGTTGGTCAAGCTGACAATCTTGTTATTCAACTGCTCCTTCTCTTCAAGAAGAGCTGCCATCTCCATGTTTGAACCGGCACTACTTTCTTTACCATCTGTTCTCTTGAACCATTTTGATTGTCCTTCGTTCAGCTTCTGGTATTGGGACATCACTGAATACAAGAACTCGAGGTAAGGTGTCTTAATACCGAAGTCATCTGCCAGTAAAATGATTTGCAGTAATGACATGTCGATGTTCAAGGGAGCAGTCTTGTGAATGAAGTGGTATACTAATGCAGGCATCTCAATCTCGTGTGTAGATAGGCAATACTGATCCTTCCAGTATTGTAACATATGATTCTCGTTGTCCATGTTGTTGCCTAGCTTTGCACCCATACTTCTTGCTACTGTAATCACCTCAGTAACCAAACCCGAGATCAGTGGTTTAGCAATGATCTGATTGTTGAGCTCTGCTGGATTGGTCTCCTCTAGCATGATTAGGAGCGGGTCAAAGCAAACTCTTGGCATGGCGATGGTCCATTGCTTCGACAGGAAATCTACGGGGTCTGTGTTGCTCAGATCAACAGTGTCCTTTGGAAACAGCTTTTGAAACAACCTCTCGAAGGTCTCCAGCAACGCGATCACGTTCTTCGAATATTGTTGTGAGCCTGAAACGTTAGACTTTGCGGGCTTGCACTCACCCAGCCAGATGGTGTTCTTGCTGACGTTATTAAGCGCGAACTGTTTGTACTTATTCTTCTGCATCTCCCTGATATCGAAGTCCGAGACAATGCTAAAGACGTTGGAGTGTGCAGAATCCATAGACATCTTCACGAAAGGTTCCAGCTGGATAAAGCCACTGCTCTCCAGGAAGATCTTAGTGTTGGAGTTGACGACCGGCTTCAGCTGAGCAGCGACAGAGCTCAACTCCTGCAGAGAGGACGCGCTCAGCATGATCAGATCAAACACCATGCTGCCTACACCCGCAAGCAACGAACTAATGCTCCGGTAGTGATTAGATAGTTGGAATTTATCGTAACCATACGCAATTGTCTCCACCTCGAAGACATCTGAGTCTGTGTCGCTGACATGGTACAGATCAACACTCTTCGCAAGCTGGAACCGCGAAGCATACAACAGCGTGTTGGGGTTATTCCCAACTACCAACACACGTAAAGAAGACATTACTGTATTTGCAATTCTCTCTCAAACTCTCTATCTCTCTATCTATCTCTCTCTCCTTATCTTCCTTTACCTTGCTGCCTCTATCTCCTCCTTTATCTCCAAATTTACTTGAATCTGTAAACTGAACTTTCTATAGTCTTTCAACTTGCCTGATTCCGACTGTTCGCGGGGTTTCCGTTCGCTCTCGATTCCTCCTTTTTTACCTTCCCAAGCAAGTTCCCTTTAGTCTCCACAACTATTATATACCAACACGATCTTTCTAGCCTATACCGTATTCAACTTTCCTGTATTTATTTATCTCTTACCATGCAATTTTCATATTTACAGTGGTGCTAGTAATTTTTTTCTCTCTCTCTCTCTCTCGCCCGCTCGCTCAGCCCAAGCACTTTGTTTGGCTTCCTTCACTTCCCACCTCTCTGTGAATGTGCCTCTCTCTCTCTCTTGCTCTTTCTGGGCACTGCGCGTGCTTCTCTGCGTCTCGCTCGATTGTTGTTGTTGTTTTTTTGTTTGTTTTTGTTTTTGCGTTCGGCTTTCTCTGGCAGCACGGGACACGGCGCACCAACTGGAAAGTCACCGCCCCCCCCACCTCCTACCCGGTGTTTGTGTGCCGTTCTCCGCTATACACCTCGTGGTGCAC
>JAJLUB010000010.1:133138-151464 GCA_030564085.1 Nakaseomyces uthaithaninus
GGGGGGGGGGGGGAACGTCGGGCCGGTGTGGGAGAAAGGGGTGTTGTTGAGAGCGTTTACGTACGGCAGTACATGATGTCTCGTGCAGCTACCGTGTGCATTCACCTCCCAGGCAACGATAACGTGCTCGTGATGTGTATTCCTCCAGTCTTACACCTAATGTACATTGCTTGACATACGTGCACTCTAGACTAGCTATCTACTTAATTTTTTATTGAATTGGTTTTATTTATCTTTACAAGCCTCATTGCTCGTAGTACTCGGCGAAGAGAGGGTGCAGCAGGGCCTGCTTCGCGCTCAGTCTCATGTCCGGGTTCAGCTGCAGCAGCCCGTGCAGGAGGTTGATGACGTTGTCGTCCAGGGGCTCCTTGACGTAGGGCTGCAGCTCCGCCTTCAGGTCCTTGGGCAGCCGCTGCTGGAAGTTGGGGTTGTACTTGGGCAGCGAGGTGACGCCAGGCCACGTTGTCTCGTTCGGCGTGCCCATCTTGTCGAAGATCAACTTCAACTGCTCCTCGTCGTTGGTGCCCGGGAACAGCGGCTTCCCCGTGATCATCTCCGCAAGGATGCACCCGCAGGACCATATGTCGATGGACGTGGAGTACGTCCGGGAGCCCATCAGGACGTCCGGCGCACGGTACCACAGCGTCACCACCTCGCTCGAGAACGTGTTGACGGGGATCCCGAACGCACGGGCCAGGCCGAAGTCGCCCAGCTTCAGCTGCCCGCGCTTCGTGATCAGCAGGTTCTGCGGCTTGAGGTCCCGGTGCAGGATCTTGTTCTCGTGGCAGAACGCCAGACCCTCCAGCAGCTGCCACTGGAAATACTTCACCAGGTTCATCTCCAGGCCCCGGGGCGTGTTCCCGATCGAACGCGAGTCCATGTACTTCTTCAGGTCATTGTCCATATACTCAAATACTAGCGTAAGCTTGTTCTCGGTGTGTATCACATCGTACAGTCTCACAATGTTATCGTGCTTCAACTCCTTCATCAAAGAGATTTCCCTGATGGCCGTGGACGGTGTGCCCTCCTCAGAGTCCAACTTCACCTCCTTCAAAGCAACGTACACCCCAGTACTCTTGTTCAGCCCCTTGTACACTGTTGCATACGTACCGTTACCAAGCTTCTCGAGCTGCTTGAACTGCGAAGACGACATCTTGTAATAGTCTCTAGAAAAATTATCAAAAAAAAGATCAAAACACGTACGCCTCTCTTCTCTTCGTCTCACCTGAACTCCTAGAAATTGCCAAATTAAGTCCCCCACCAACCTCCAGGAAACAAGATACAATGCACTGAGACTAGTCCGATAATATATATGACGCTGACAGCGCAACCAAACGGGCCCCCCAGCAACTGCTCTTTGCTATCGCTGCGTCCCCTTCGGCCGCAGCGCAGCTGCTCCAAAGCAACAGCCCAGGCAACTTCTTTTTTTTGCTTCCCTGGCACAACTCCATCTCACTCTCTGATCACGTGTGTACTTAATGTTATCCTGCGCGCACCTCGAAAGAAGTGGGGAGGCAGTGAAGCGCAACCGAACCCTCCCAACATGGGTGCCCCACAAACAGGCAATGGCGGACTTGCTCCACCAACATACACCCTCGTCCCTCCTCCAAGTATGCACACATATTGTATACCTGGCCACTGCAGTACTGGCCTCATTATGTAAATGAAATAATCGTCGAAAGCTATATAAAGTGTGATTTTTCACTCTAAAAATTTTTTTTTCTGGTTGGCCCTGCGCATCGCGCTGCTGAACGCTGCAGGTCGCTGTCTCTGTCTGCTATGTGTCAAAGTCATCGCAAAGAATTCCAATTATACTATCATCACTGGCTATTTGAAACCTGCTTCTGTCCAATTCCAGGCGTTTTTTTTTGTTTGGAATCACTGTAGAGACAGCACTTTTACGCCCGTTTGCTTGCGTCCCCTCGCTTTGCCATTGAATTCTGTGATTTGAAGCACAGGAGCTTACTTCTTCGCCTCTGTTTGTTTCTCACCCACACCAGCGTGCTAAGTATATAGCCATGCCCGCTTCCAATTTCTTGTTCATGAAAAATGAGACGGATAGCATCCTTGGCGGGGAATGGGTGCCGATGTACAGGACCCTGGACCCGGTCCCGTTCTCAAAGGATGACTTCCAGGCTGCCATGCTGAACGTGATCCGTGAACCCAATATCAATTCGACCGCTATCCTGAGGGCAGATATCCTAAGCGAGAAGGTATACGATTTGCAAGGGAACCCTGAGCCTGTCGAAGTTAAAAGCGCTGCCATTGAGAATGGTCCCTATGACCCTGAGACTAAGCTGATCAACATAGAAGATGTGACTAGCAGACGTGAGGAGATTGAGAACGAGGAAATGCAATTAGTCATTGTCAATGAGTTCGTCAGACGTATGGTACCGAGAAACCCATATAAGGACGCCCTAATCAACCAGACATGCCTTGTGTACAACTCTAAGAACGAAGACTTTAAGGAAACATCGCTGATACTTTATGTCCCACACTTCGAAAATGAGGAAGACTGTCCTTTCTACATTCCACACGTGAAGAAAGTAGCAATCCTTCTACACCAGGGCACGCTGTCCGTACACTATGTCCCATATGAAGGCAAATTGGCGGAACTCAGGATGGACAATGAACGTGTTGTAAGAACTGCGTTTAGGCTGTTGCAGACTGCACACAGACATGCTACAGGTGTTCTTCAGGGCTATGAGAAAAGGGTCAACCATGATAAAGTTGTCGACAGAGTCCTCTTCCAAGACACCTACATACAGTTGAAAAAGAAATATTCAAAGTTCTTGGTCAACAACTGGGCTGAGTCGACAGACCCCAAAAAGCATGTTTTCGAAGAACTTGCAATTGCTGCTTTCCTACTTGAACTGTGGAAAAAAAAATTCGGTGAAGGTTACAAAACAGCTATACAATTTAGAGATTTAGGTTGTGGTAACGGTGTTTTGACGTATATCTTAATCAGCGAGGGTGTCTCAGGTATTGGTATCGATGCCAGAAAGAGAAAATCATGGTCAATATATCCTCCAGAAGTTCAGAAGAATTTGAAAGAACAAGTTATAATACCCTCTGTGCTTCTCCGTCCTACCCCAGATGTTAAGAGTTGCATGCCTTACCTTAAGGACAATGGGTCCATGTTTCCAATGAAAGTAGAGCATGGACTAATTGCCCCTGCCACTTTGGTGTATTCCAGTGGCGACCTTATAGATTCCCCAAATGTCAATATCTGTGAATATTCAAAGAACACCTTTGTTATCGGCAATCATTCGGATGAGTTGACATGCTGGATTCCATTGCTTGGATATCCATTTATGATCATACCATGCTGTTCCCACAATCTATCAGGAAAGAGAGTCAGATTTTACACAAGGTCGTGTAACAGTCATGATGTTGAATCAAACAATGGTAACACGTTAAAAGTAAACGTAAATAATGTAAACAACAGCAATAGTACATATGCGGGTCTGGTGAATCATGTCGAGGATATAGCTAAACGAGTAGGATGGGAGGTGGAGAAGGAGATGTTGAGGATACCAAGCACAAGAAATGCAGCTATAATTGGTATTAATAATCCTGAGAGCGGAAAGTTCCCAACCCCAGCTGTTTATTCAACCATTGAAGCAGAAGGCGGGGCCTTGAACTGGGTTCAAAACACCATGAAATTAACAAAACAGTCACCAAGAAATCACTAACAATTATTTAGCACTTGAATAGTAATTCTGAAATCCAATGCAACTAACTTCATGCGAGCATTGATATCAAAACGTCACCATCTGTTTAGATAGATTTAAACAAAATTTGCATAGTAATATAGCAAATATGGTAAATACTATTTTCAGGAAATTGTATATTATGCATCTGTCCAATAAAGCTGAGATATCCAGTAGTTTCTGTTATCTAGAGTCATAGTATGCAAAAAAAATAATATGATAACATTGATTTTTTGTAAAATGGATTTGGTTTTTTCATTAGGTTAGAAATTGCAGAGCGAATTTGTATTTCTCTACTAACAGTAAAATGAAAATGCACAGACTACTTAGAGATGGGTCAAAAGAAGTGAGCTATGAACTTAACAGACACATTATCTTAGATTGACATACTTCTTTCAATTGTGGAAAACTCCTCTGAGATATCCAATTTCAAAACAAAGTTGGAATAAACTTTGGAGATATGCTGCGATGTGGCTCTATTACTAAACTCATCAGTCCTTTAAGAAATGTCAGAACTATTACAAGCAAAAGTCTATTCAACAACAATAAGTGGCTGATCAGGAAACCGGTATTAAAATTCTACAAATATTCCGATAATAATGATCATTCTTGTGAACTAAAAATTAACGGTGATAAGGGAAAGTCAATTTATGCTAGCGATGAAAGCTTCAGGAATAATCTCTCACATTCTTTGAAGCTTGTATATGAAACAAATGTAAATAGTGGTTACGAAATCGATAACAGATTGAAAAAGTATGCATGGTTGAGACTCAAAGATCTCCTTCATTCTCAGTTGATAGACAAAGATCACTTTGATAAAATAAAAAACTATAAAGTAAGTTTATCACAGATTATAAATCCAACTAGCGTAGATGATATTGTGCTGCAGATCTGTTCATGCAATTCTATTGATGACAAGACTTGGAAGAAAGTTCTTGATAGTGATCAAGACATTTCTGAAGTTGAAAAACTTACTTACTTCTTAAGTAAGTATTACAATTACATATTGGGGAAAGAAATCATACCATCAATGGTTAAAACTAATACAGAGGAATCAATACATTCGTTGAATTTTGTAAATCCTTCAGATTGGTTTCCAGAGGCCAGAAAAATTAGAAGGCGTATTATTATGCATGTTGGTCCTACAAATTCTGGTAAAACATTCAAGTCTCTACAAAAACTCAAGAATGCTAGTCGAGGTTACTATGCTGGTCCTTTGAGATTACTTGCTCGTGAGGTTTATGATAATTTTCATGCAGAAGGGATTCGTTGTAATTTATTAACTGGAGAAGAAGTGATTAAAGATTTAGACTCTTCTGGAAATGAAGCAAGTTTAACATCTGGGACTGTTGAAATGATTCCTATGAACAAAAGTTTTGATGTGGTAGTACTAGATGAAATTCAAATGATGGCTGATTTTGACAGAGGTTGGGCTTGGACCAATGCGTTGCTTGGAGTGCAGGCAAGGGAAATACATTGCTGCGGTGAACAGAGTGCCGTCCCTTTGATAAAAAAAATATGTGAGATAACAGGCGATAAATTTACTATCAATGAATATACAAGAATGGGAAAATTGCAGGTCGAAGAGACACCCTTGGAAAACGGTTTTAGAAGCTTAAGAAAAGGTGATTGCGTTGTAGCGTTTTCAAAAAAATCCATATTAGACTTAAAACTTGAAATTGAGAAAAAGACGAACTACAAGGTTGCCGTTATATACGGTTCACTTCCTCCAGAAACAAGAGTAAGACAGGCGTCCCTATTCAACTCTGGGGAGTATGAAATCTTAGTTGCTTCTGATGCTATTGGAATGGGACTGAATCTTTCAATCGATCGTATAATCTTCACTACTAGCAAGAAATTCAATGGTAGAGATATGGTGACTATGTCAGATTCTAGTATAAAACAGATAGGAGGACGGGCAGGTAGATTCAAGAGACATATCCACTTAGAGGGAAATTTACCAACAGGTTATGTCACTGCACTAAACTCCAGAGTTCTTAAGGATGTTAGAAAAGCAATCGAATCACCTATTGTACCTCTGACCAGCGCTGTCACATGGCCAACTGATGAGATATGTGCTCAGTTTCATAACATATTCGAGGCTGGTACTACAATCTCTACTCTTCTGGAGACAATATCAGAAGAAATCGAAAGCAACTCTAATAAACTGTTTCAAATATGCGACCTGAAGTCACGTCTGAATGCTCTCAGAATTATGGAATCGGTAGAGAACATTTCTGTGATGGATAAAATGAGACTGAGCAATGCCCCCTTAAAGGATAATCCTTTGGTTACCAACGCATTTGTACAATTTTGTCAAACAATTTCATTAGGACACACTAGAGGTCTTCTTTCCTATAAGTTTCCCTTTGAGGAACTAGATGCCAAGTATATTTACAACGAAAAGCATGGTCTTGAAAGATATGAAGCTCTGTACAATATTATCATGCTATTTTTCTGGCTAAGTAACAGGTATCCAAACTATTTTATCGATCAGGAGTCTGCCAGAGACCTAAAAGTATTTTGCGAAATGATTATATTTGAGAAAATTGACCACATGAAGAGAAATCCGTACAAGAAAAAGTTCGGAAATTATATAACTTCGTCGTCCAAAACTGTATCTCGCAGATTAGTTAAAGACCGACAAAGCCGGTAGATTGCTTTGAACTTTTTCTTTGTTTCTGTGTTGCAAATTATAGAAATCATCACAATACAGGAAACCAATGCGACATTCAAGCATGAATAATCGGTATGTATGTGAATAATAGTTATGACCTGTATATATCTGCATAAAGAATGAATCATACATTATCTATTCAATTAATCAAGATTGAGTATAGTCATCCACCAGTAGACATTTACATCATGTACAACGGCTCATCGCACTGTTAATAGTTTTTCGGATTTGTCGCATGTACACATTTTTTTTCAACGTGAAACCGAGCTGCTTAACGAGCAACAGGGCTCTTTTACGACTATATAATATGCATAGATCGAGAAACGAAATTGCTCTCACTTTTTCACGATTCCAATTGACTTTGATCCATCGAGGTTGCTTAAATACAATCAAAGGATAACACAAATACTTTCCAATCTCCTTCTTTTGTTTGCAAGCTATATAAAATATCTTGTTTTGACTATTTTTAAAGGGAGCAATAGAGCAGACATTTCATAAAAAAAAAAAAAATTCAAGAAAATGAGTGATAACGTGTATATTGTTGCCGCTTCCAGAACTCCAATTGGTTCGTTCCAAGGATCTCTATCCTCCAAGACCGCCGTTGAGTTAGGTGTTGCCGCTGTGAAAGGTGCAATGGCCAAAGTGCCACAATTGAACCCTGATTCTGACTATGAAGAGGTATTCTTTGGAAATGTTTTATCAGCCAACCTTGGCCAGAACTGTGCTAGACAGGTTGCTTTGGGTGCAGGCCTAAAACAAGGTATTGTAGCTACTACTGTTAACAAGGTCTGTGCCTCTGCGATGAAGAGTATTATTTTGGGTGCCCAATCTATCAAATGTGGTTCTACCGATATCGTAATTGCAGGTGGTTGTGAATCCATGACTAATGCTCCATACTACATGCCAGCTGCTCGTTCTGGTGCTAGATTTGGCGAAACCAAGCTTGTTGATGGTATTCAAAGAGATGGTCTAAATGACGCTTATGATCACCAACCTATGGGTGTACATGCTGAAAAATGTGCACGTGATTGGGAAATTACTCGTGAACAACAGGATGATTTTGCTATTGCTTCTTACCAAAAAGCCCAAAAGGCTCAACAAGAAGGTAAGTTTGATAATGAGATTGTTCCTGTCACTATCAAAGGTTTCAGAGGTAAACCAGACACCCAAGTAACCAAGGATGAAGAACCAGCAAAGTTGAATGTTGATAAACTAAGATCCGCAAGAACCGTCTTCCAAAAGGAAAATGGTACAGTTACTGCACCAAATGCTTCGCCAATCAATGATGGTGCCGCTGCTGTTATTCTAGTTTCCGAAAGAAAGCTAAAGGAATTGAACCTAACACCTCTAGCTGTAATTAGAGGTTGGGGTGAAGCTGCACACGATCCTGCTGATTTTACTTGGGCTCCATCTCTAGCTATCCCCAAAGCTTTGAAACATGCTGGACTTTCTGATATCAGCGAGGTTGACTTTATCGAACTCAATGAAGCTTTCTCCGTTGTTGGCTGTGCCAACACCAAGATTTTGAAGGCTGATCCATCAAAGGTCAACGTCTACGGTGGTGCAGTTGCTATTGGGCATCCATTAGGCTGCTCAGGTGCCAGAGTTGTTGTCACACTGCTATCCGTTCTCCAGCAAGAAGGCGGCAAGATTGGTGTAGCTGGGATCTGTAATGGTGGTGGTGGTGCTTCCTCTATTATCATTGAGAAAATTTAAATCAGCTAACATTCTATATCAGTTGTACCACAGAATAACTAACCATTCATATTTACATTAATAACACTTGAAAGGGTACTATTGCATATTTATCTTGTATTATCAACGACAGTTTGTTGCATATATTAAATATATAGGAACAGTTATACTCCATCATATAGCAGAAATTATTAATTCTTTTTTGGATAGGCTGAGAGCTAACAATATTATCACAATAAGACTGGTAAAAAAAATCAATTACCCGTTAATAATGTGGATTATCCTGCGTATATAAGTATTAAAGTATTAAATTATTAATTAAACATCGAAATTTAATGATAGAGTTCTTTTGACTGCTACTAGATGATTAGCTGCCAAAGATAAAACGATATGAGTGAAGTAAATAAAATTATCCCGTAAATGAATTGAATTATTGAATGTTGCTAATGTCAGCAAAAAATTTTTAAGATCAAAAAAAAGGTAGAGAATCGCTTAATATATTGATTGTATCTGTCAAAGATTTGGCAATTCTGCTGAATGCATTTAATATTGTGGTAACCAGTTACCATTTTCAGTTGTAGTTGTCGTCAGAGTTTCATGTTGCAGTTTGAGTAGTTTTTCTTCGAGAATCTTTTGATGGCTTTCGAATTCGTTGGATGATAAACGTATCTTTGCCTTCAGGATTAAATCTGTATTGTCATAGGAGGAGCTGACTGCAGTAGTGGCGCTGCTTCCACTTGTTTCAGATAGTTCGTCATATGGTGTTTGTACACCAGAGACAATACGGGTTTCCTCAGAGAATTCTTGACATAATTCGTCTTCTGAGAAGTTAGCAACGGTGTGTTTATACTCTGGTTCTTCAAGAACCGGAGTATCACTCAGTGGACCAGCCGGTGAAAAACTTTTAATGTTGCGAACTTTGGTCATTAAACAATCTAGCGTGATCCTTCTGCAAGGTTCGATACTTAGGATTTGACTCAAGACTTCCAGCAGCTCATCAGAAATTGGTAATATTCTCTGCAAGATAGCGTTGTTTTCCAGAAAATACTGGAAAGTCGAGTCCTCGTTTTGATGAGCCTTTAGCCATGGGTTTCTCATGCACACTAGATTGATCAGAATGATACCGAGTGACCAGATATCACTGGTAGATGTCGGTAGAACAGTAGACTCGGAGTCTAGTGGGTTCAAAGAGTAAAGAATCCTTTCAGGAGCCATGTAATAAAAACTACCGACACACACATTTGGCATCAAGTACATAGAATCAGTGGCTAGACCAAAATCGCACAGATAAATATTATCATTTTCATCCAGTAAGATATTTTCAGGTTTGATGTCACAATGATAGATACCTTTACTGTGACAATATTTTAAAGCCGAGCATATCTGAAGGAAAACCTTTTTAATTAGAATTCCATTATTACAGAAGTGTTGCCTATCGACTATTGATGTGAAGAGGTCACCCTCACAATAGTCCATGACAATAAATGTAGCTATGGTTGATTCAAAAACATGATGAATTGTGATGATGTTCTCATGGTCATTTACAGCTAAGTGGATGGCAATTTCTTTATAGTGAGGAACCTGTTCCAGTTGAGACTTTGTTAGTTGTAAGATGGAATCCAAGTCGATAGCAGGCAGCATATGCTCGTTGTTATTGTTCGCGAAGAACTGATGCAGCAAGAACTCCAAATTCTCTTTCTGCCTTATGTGTGATTCATTGGCATGGTTCTTTAACGTGCTGTTTGTGTAATCGGCCTTTAAAATGGCTTTGATAGCGTAAATGTTGTTGTCTATCAGATTTCTAGCTTTGAACACTAGTCCATAAGCACCAGAACCTATTCTTTCCAGAAGCTCAAAGTTGTTAATTTTACAATGAGCAAAGTTCATGACTTTAACTAATTTATATTGTTGATAGTGTTGAATATTGAATATTGAATATTACTTTATGACTATTGCAAATAGACCAGCTTTTTAAAATGCAATGTGGTGTCAGTTCTATTTATCGAAGGAGTGGAGGGGTTAGTGCAGAATAAATTCTAAATTCAATCACCCTCCACATATATATACTTTCCTCTGTTCCCCCAGAACTGTCTGTCAACGTCATTCCTCTTGTTATTAATAAAGATGAAGTGGGTTCCCCCAGAGTCCTTTATTTGCTTCGAAATCATTAGACATGGTGTTCACTAAAATTTTTAAGTTGTAGGAAGGTTTCTTACCAGTAATTCCGGAATAAATGTTGGATGCCGAGAAACACTCGTGGATACCATCCTTTTTCGCCATCCAATGCGGAGAGAGAGTCTTTGTTTCTTTCCATACCGGAAAAACTACTCTCCTTTCTCCGTCCTTCTATATTCTCGGAAAAACTATTTATCCTCTAAGACAAGAACGTACCGGAAAAATATCCCCATTGCTTAAGTCCTAATGGCAAATCATATTGCCTTAATTTACAGTTTGGAGTTTTTCCGTATTACAAACATCGTACCGTCACGGAAAAATACATCCCCTCCATATCCCGGAAAAACTATCCTCAAGAGAAGATCTTCCCCGTTCTCTTCGCCTGCAAAATCTTTTTCTTTGCACAGTGCCTCTTCCAGGTCCTCTCTAGATGTCTTGGGGAAAAATCACGGAAAAATGTGTACCACGTCATTATTCTGTGCGCACCGCGTCGAGGGTGTGTGAGTTGCAACCCAGTAAATGACCTGAGCTCTCAGCGTGAGTACGTGAGTGGGGGGGGGGGCGGAGGAGAGGTGACCAAGCCAGCAAATGGCGTACCAAAGTTTATCCGCGTTCACTGAGTGCATATGTGCCTCTTTCATCCCGCACCAACTACCTTTCGCCAAAAACTTTCACGAGACTTTTCAGGGTTTCTGCTGCATGCTATCTGTTGTCATCATTAGTTGTGCTCCTCCTCCCCGAGCGGGTCCTGCATCACGTCATGTCTGTCTCAGTGTCGAACTTTCATTTGCCACCAGCGTGCTTTTTTCCGGTTACGTTCCGACTACCGTTGACGGGAGTATTTCCGACAGACCGAGGAACAAAACAAGCGATGGAGATACAACGACAGGAAAAATGCCTCTCCTGCATTTTCCAGGGGTTGAAGGGGGTGGGCGTTCGCAATGAGTGGAGTTTAAAAGCATTAACGGATGAATATGCCGTGACGAGAAAAAATCACAGACCGGCACTGGTTCGGAAACTGAAATAACGGATAACTTTCTTGAAGGGTAACACTCCCCCTTAGAAGCTGGTGTAGGTATCCAATATTGAGAGGAAGTTGGTGTTTGTTCTTTGGCTCACAATCATTAGGCAGTATTTTTCCTGTTCCAGTTACATTTCCCATTGTTGAGTTCAAATTCCGATTCATTTTTCGTAAGGAGTTCTCTTTGGCGTGCCTGACTTCATAACTTTTAGCGAAGTACTCCTAATTTCAGGAGGCTGGCAACAGGCTGAGTAAGAGACGTCAATTTTGGATGTGTTGGTGTTGCAAGGAAATTACAGGGAGAGGGAGAGACTAACAAAAATTGCTGTCAAACAATAATTTTAAATCCGTTATTGAGCTGAGACCTTGCATCCTATTTGTAATTGTATTACAAATTTTCGAGTAAAAGAATGTGAGAATGAATACAACACACGTGTAGGAAAGTGCAGTACTGTAGTATCTCAGGTCTATATATTCATTTAAGTTCGGTCACTTCTTGAAAGACATCCGCTCTCCTTTGTGCACGGGATATCTGAAGTGCCAATTACTACCTTCAACACTTGCCGATCTTTAAGTGGTAGGTAATGATCTCTCCTGTGGAAATATGCACTTAGCAAATCCACCACACGAATATTGTATCTATAACTGAATCATCTGTTTTTGCAAAAGGTGTGAGAGCTAACTGACTACTATGTCCGGATCGTCCTGGAGTCAAGCTCGTAGGGGCACATCTAATTCAAATTGCAAAAATACCAGTCACATATAACGAAAATTATAGTGATTTAATATACCTGCATACGTAGTTGTTATTTTTTCTCTGGATTTTGATTGAAAAAGTAAAAGATGCCCAAAACAATAAGAATCTGATAGTGAATTAAAGTGTGAATTTTGATTTTATTGTAGCATTGAATAAAAATATACTATTACCTTGATTGAAACTTAACCAACTTTTTATTCCGATTCCTTTTTCTTTTTCTCAACTTTCTCACAGGATTAGTTAGGAAATCAATTACTCTTTTCCGTTGATAGTTCACAAAGCATGTCACATTTATCCAGGATTGATATCGATCTGCAAGAGTTAGGAATTGACTCTGGGTCCGTTATTAATCTGTACCTTGATGGTAAGTCTAATGTGGATAACCAGGGGAACAGAACTGATCTGTTCACCCTGTACTCTGAGCATACAAGTGCATTTTCAGATACCATTCAGCTAAAAAACAAGGAATATTTATCTTACCATTTATCAAAAGAATTTGACACTTTTACATTCTACACACTACAACAAGGTGCAAATGGAAGAACTATAAATGTTCATTTACCGGCATCAACTATGCACCGCCATTTAACGCACGTGATAACGGAATCTGATGATTGCGTTGTGGTCGATGCTATTTTGTCTGACTCTACATTCATCACATTTAAACTACCGATTGAATATATTTTTGGGCGATCTGGTGATCTACCTTATAATTGGATAAATTTACAATCACCATATGATTTTTCAGTTCGGAGACCTCATCTACTTCATTTAGTCAACAGGAATTTTTTTGTTGTGTTTTTAGAGGATGGGGGCCTACTAGGTTTAAAACAAAGTCAAGAAAATTATCTCGAGAGCATCATGTTCAGTGATATATCATATATTAAAGTGATAACAAAAATGTTCTCGCGAAAAAATGACAGTACACCAGACAAGGCGGTATCATGCGTGGTTTTCGAGGACACTTTTCTCGTTGTGCTTACTCAGAAATGCTATTTGAAAATTTGGAACTTAGAATCATATTCACTTGTACATGATATCCACTTAGTGGAGGATTATGACACCTCTCTTGAAACTGTTGCACATGAAAATTGTGGAAATTATTTAACAATATTTGGTAAGAATTTGATTACTTATTTGCCAATCGGCAATGGGATCTTTGAGTTTGGTGAGTTCAAGTTTTCTACAAATGGCTCGATAATGTACGAAAGATGCAGTGACATAAAAACAAATTTGAAGAAATCAACTATTTGGTCTTTAGTGGATTTTAAAATCTGTACTCCACTAGATTTAAACTTATCAGTTACCACTTATAATATGATCGTTTTATGGAAAAGCGGGAATAATTCGAAGTTACAAATTTTGAACTTGAAAACCGACGACTTCAGGGAATATGAATGGATTGAGTCTTTCAATAAATCAATTCAGAGTATAGAGACTGAAGAAATCTCATCGTTAATACAGCATTACGAATTCGATAAGGCATTATTCAAATTGAAATCAAATTACTCTCAGCGTGTATTCAAAAAAGCTGAACAAATATTGGAGTCTAATAATATCTCAAAAGGCAATAATGATGACGATAGACAACTGTATCTATCAAATTTAGACACCCTCTTGAGAGATATACATAATAAAGAAACCGAAGTTTCCTCACTGACAATCTACAAGAAAGATCTCATTCTATTGAACACTTATGAGATTTTCAATCATAGTGTTTACAAAATTAATTCTTCCCTGGAAAAAATATTTTACAGTATTTTCGAGCCTTCAAATGATGATAACGATCTCTCTAGATATTTGAAATTATTACATGGCTTCTTTTCCACCGTATCCAGAAATATTTTGCTGTCGACTTCAGAAAAATTCATTGATATTATTGTTGGGAAATTCCCCAAAGCAAAAGAATTACCACAAATTTTTACAGACATATTCCATGATTCTTTGGAATCAAAGTTTGATAAAGCAAACATTCAGCTTCTATTCAACGAACTGAGCTCTTATGATTTATCAGAGCTACTTAACGATTTGGTAGAGAATTATTTAAGAGTAGACTCTTATAATTTGGAAAACTTTATTGAAGCTTTGGTACCAGATACAGCAGCATCATGTCTGATATTGAAAAGCCTTGATAACCTTGTTATTTTGCAACATAAATTCGTTAAAATGGTTTTATTGTCATTCCTGTTTCTAGATTTCGACACAAAGGCCTTCGGATCTACTCTTCATGCACTATTGGATATCCATTATAAGCAGGCATTATTTTTAAATCTTTCTCAACTAGATAAGAAACTTCTCATCAAAAGCATTTTTAGCAGATCTGGCAGGTACGCCAATGGTATCCAGATATTCAGTTACAGCGAACTTGCTGGCTACTTGGAATACGAAACTTCGTCAATCTATAATTCCCCTACAATTGAAAATCCGTTTGTGATATCTTTCATAAGTGAGTTCGTTTTGAATGGTTTTGGAAAATCTCAAGAATCATTATATCACTATTATAAATACATTGCGGAACCATTTTATCACAGAAACAACACTGTTCAAGAATTGCTTTTTGCAATGACACTATTCAATTGTGGGAGATATGAGCAAGCCTTTGAATTCTTCTCGATAAACGACTATACAGATACAGCTGTACATCATTTACCAACTTTTTTACGAACCGCTAGCAAAGCCAGTATCTGGTATGATTTACTTCACAGTCTTCAAGATGAACACAAGAAATCATCATTTTTTTTTCAATTGTCTAAACTATTTAAAGATAGGAATAGGCCTGATATTGCCTTGCAATGTATTTCGAAGTCTGTCGAACAATCGATGAAAAGCACAGCAAAGCATGAACCAAAAGAATTTTCTAAATTACAGCATCTATCATACCTGGACCTATTGATTCATTTTGATATGTTTGTAGAGATTCTAGATGTTTTGAGAATGAGTCAAAATGTTTTAGACAACCAAACAAGAATGGAATGTTTTGAAAAACTCCTTAATGACAGTGAGCGTGGTGAAATGTTCTTTACTGTTTTGTTAAGTGCTTGTGATCTCATAGACAAGAACGAGTTATTTTTGTGCACTTCAGACTATAACATTGTTGATGGGATTTTAGTGAACAGTTTACAGCCTTTGAATTGGAGAAAGTGCCAAAAGCTCTTTAGCTTTAGGGTGGTCAATAATAAGATCAGACAAGCTGCCGAATTAATATATGAGTATATGCAGCAGCTTACAAGCAAAGATTACAACATGAAAATTAAATGCTATTTGATGGTGATAAACATCTTGAAAACTTTTGATAGTGACTTAGACCAGTGGATTTTGTATTCAGGGAAAGCCATCAGCTTAACCGAAGTATGCTGGGAATATAACATGCTAAAAAAATAGTAGTGATTTTCTTCCTGTTTGCAATCATCATTACTATCGATAATTAAACTGTTTACTATATATCAGTATCGTGCATTATATAACAAATTATAAGTTGTAGTCAAGGAATAGCAATGAATTCATAAGTATATACTTGTATGCCATAATCTTAAAAATGCATGTTTGGTTGTCTTGTCTGTACAGTTTTCTTTCTAAGAACAAAAGAAAAGAAATTTTTTTAGTTTCACTACAATAATGCACTCCTTTTATCGTATCACCACGCTAACAAAAATGAATAGTTTTTAATGAATATAATGGAAAAGTTGATAAATCAGAATGTCCAGTTAAATAAACCATCAGCAAAAATATTTATTTCACATTATAAAATTACACCTATGGACCGACAAGAGCAAATTGAGGAATTACCAGGCCCAGGAAGAGCGCTTAAATTGTTTATTCATTGCCAGCAATAAACAAAAAAACAGCCATAAAATATGTATAATGACATCGTCATATATGAAATCCATGATTGACAAATTACAATAATAGGAAATGTCATGTATCTTTCATATGCCCCTAAACTTCGCATAAGAATAGTGAAAAAAATCCAAGAACCATGTATTTTAGTGAATAATAAAAAAATATCTCTCCTAAAGGCTTCTGTCCCATTCCAAGTTCCACCAAAAAATGAAAACTTTTTGATATTGTCCTAAGTCTACTAAAAGAACACCAGAGGCTAGCATGAGTATTTTCTCAATATTGAAATACATGGATGTCATCAATCAACAGAAAGCACGTATGTGTGTGTATGTGTGCAAGGGGCCATTATTTACCTAAATTGTGGTTTTTTTATCCCATCTAATCTTGAATCAAGAAAATTGATCATTCACTCTTTTTTGAGTTACAGGCTACAATTCTCAGTTTATCAACTGAAAGCGTAGTCTGAGGTTCATCTGTAGAGTTTTCAGCAGCAGCAGCACCTTCGACAGTGACCTGACAGTTCTTCACGATAAACGTCCACACATCATCACAGAAACCATAGGTGTCCAAATTTCCCTTCACCGTCAGTTTGGATTGTGTATTGTCCTTCAGAGTTTCAGACACAACTTTATCAAACGTTTCTAGCACTCTCATAGCCAAAGAGGCTTCTATCCTACCATCACTAATTAAAGTGTCAAGAGCGTCCACTAAGCTATTACCTATAGTACTCCTACGGTACAGCTCGTAATAACCGGGAACAGCCATTCTGTATCACTGCTGTTTGCGTTTCCTTATACCTGGAGCAATCCTTGTATTCTCCTCCAAAAAAAAAACTCTTGTACAGAGCCCTAACTCAAATAATAGATATTCTGATAGAGTTCTTGTTTCCAAAAAACAGTATCTCCACAGATGCTG
Organism: Nakaseomyces uthaithaninus; assembly: GCA_030564085.1. Taxonomy (NCBI): domain Eukaryota; kingdom Fungi; phylum Ascomycota; class Saccharomycetes; order Saccharomycetales; family Saccharomycetaceae; genus Nakaseomyces; species Nakaseomyces uthaithaninus. The sequence goes on from JAJLUB010000010.1 coordinate 149,932, forward strand.
TTATCTGTACCACAACGACTTGCTTATTTCTGAACAAATGTTGTGCTTAATCGTTGTTGTACATTGTGCTTTGCCATCGGGTTCGCTTTCAAAAAAAATTCGAGATTTTGGCTAACATCAAAAACCAACAACTCGTATTTGGAAGCTTCAATCCTTCTTTGAGATGTGAATATCAAGGTTTGAGGATTCAATGTGGGACTTGTAACTGAAATTAACAAGTCATTACTTTGGATAGACTTCACTTAGTATGAGTAGTACTATTTTCTACAGTTTTCGGTCCCAGAAGGATACTTCACGAATATTATTCGATGGTACAGGGCTTACAGTGTTTGATCTGAAACGTGAGATCATTCAAGAGAACAAACTTGGTGATGGGACAGACTTTCAGCTGCGGCTATACAATCCGGACACTCAGGATGAGTATGAGGATGATGCACAGGTGATTCCGAGGTCTACCACTGTCGTGGCCAGGCGGTCACCGGCAGTAAAGTCGTTTTCTATACATAGCAAGCATAAGGGTGGCATGGCTGCAGCAATGGGTAATGCAACTCGGTATGTTACTGGTAGACCCCGTGTGTTTCAACAACAGCAGTCTACGCAAGCAAAACCTGGAGGACCCGATGCCAATGCCGTTACCGGGATGACTGAGGAAGAGAGAATTGCTAGCATGTTTGCTACGCAAGAGAACCAATGGGAGCAAGTTCAACAAGAGATGTCTACTGCTACTCCTGTCATTCATAGGCCAAATCCTGCTGGGAATAATGCAAACGAAAACGACGGGCCTCCACCTCCAGGGTACATGTGCTACCGTTGTGGTTCTCGTACTCATTGGATTAAAAATTGCCCTACAAATACAGACCCAAACTTTGAGGGTAAAAGAATTAGAAGGACGACAGGTATTCCTAAGAAGTTTCTAAAGAGTGTTGAAATAAATCCAGAAACTATGTCGGCTGAGGAAATGGCCGAAAAGAAGATCATGGTTACGGACGAAGGTAAATTTGTGATTCAGGTGGCTGATGACCATTCCTGGGAAGACTATCAAAGAAAAATACAAAACAGATTAATCGACAATGATCTAGCTATTTATCAACCAGGTCATTTCAAAGACTTGCCTGAAGACCTGAAATGTAATTTAACGGGTGGTCTACTAAAGCAACCTGTACGAACCACGAAGTGCTGCCAAAAGCTGGTTTCTAAAACAGCTATTGAAGATGCGCTGTTAGAAAGCGATTTTGTATGCCCACTGTGTGATACTGCCGATGTACTACTAGACTCTTTGGTTGAAGATGCAGATGCTCAAAAAAAAGTGAAAGAGTTCTTGGAATCCCAAGATGCTAAACATAAGGATGGCAAAAGGAAACAAGAAGAAGGATCTGATCAATTGGACGCTAAGAAGCAAAAGTTTGATGGAGGAGAAGGGACAGAAGATAGTGGAGCAGGCCTCACTACGCCTGGAAATTCGCCCGAAAAGCCGGGTACATCATCATCACAGCTGCCGATGCCTCCAGTTCCACCAGTTCCCTTTGGAATGCC